>JANAVB010004800.1:3491115-3661932 GCA_029216955.1 Iris pallida
TTGAAAGCTTCTAATATGTAGATCTATCATTAGGAAGTCGAATCCACCTTGGGAAGATTCCTATGAGTTCAATGGGTGTTTCTAACCATAAAATTGGTGAAGAATAGATATTTACCCAACTTGTCTATCCCTCCTTTGGAGAACTCCGAATTTGGATACGAAAGGGATGGGTCGGACACGATCTTCTAGCAAGATCCTCTCCTATGGATCTCTTTGTGCTCTCCAATGCTCTAGGCCTTTATGATAGTGAGGATGAGTGAAATTGGAAAAGGATTGAGTAGAATTGGTAGAAAATTGGGTTTGTTTGGGAAAAAAGAAGCTTTGAGAAAAATATGGCTAATTAGTGAAATGGAATGAATGGATGAATCCCTAATTAGAAATTATCTCTTATAGTAAAGTTTTGGTATGCCAAAATATCATGTTTGCCCCTCTCCATTTATCATGAATGGAATGTAATTAACTAAAGGAAAGAATCTCTACAACTAACAGGAATATTCCTTTCATGACAACTAAACTTAATTAATTCTAATTACTAAAGTCATGACTAACAATAATTAACACTAACACTTGCAAAAATCTAATTGGCTAGCCACTAACTGACACTAATATAATTCTAGGCAACCACTAACATAAAATAATATATATAAGAATATAATCAACATACAATATTACTAAAGTACCCCTATGTTGGAAAGTGGGAGATAGAGAGTTCGGCCAAAATTTGGGTATATATTTGAATTTTTTCGAATGCTGGGAACCTCAATATTTGGGATTTCATAACTACCTAGATTTTCCAGGATTGTTAAGACTGAGTTCGGCCACAGTTTGTTCCGAGTTTGGTTACCAATTATGGCATAATTATTGGCCTATTTTGGAATAATTTTGGTTTGCATGGGTTGGACTTTTTGTAGATAGGCTTATTAGCTGTTTGAGTGGACATATTGGATTATATTTGAGTGTATTTTAGGTACCAACTACGACTCGATGTACATAATGTTGGCACATTGCCTAATGGTCACACCTAATTTTGATAATCAACGACGACTTAAGTCGATACGCAAAATATACGAAACTGCTACTAATGTTTCAGGTCATTGAAATAAATATAAAAAGTACATACTGCATCTACAACAAGCAGTCAAGTCATCATCCTAAAACAAATTTTATCGGAATTCAGATCGAGTTATTTTTATATTTTTTCTGTATTTTTACCTTTATTCGAGTCTAGGATATAAAATATAAAATCGATCGGATATTACTGGCTTAGGTTATCTCCAGTCCACCTTTCCAAAAAGCCTACGGCCATATCTTAAAATCTACATATCCAAAAAGCCCAAAATACCTATGCAATTTGGTTATTCAAATTGAGTTCTAAATTATCAGAACTCTTGCAGAACTCTGACCGAGTTCGATCCAAGTTCTAACCGAGTTCGGTCAAGTCAAATTTGAAATTCAGTTGCCTCTAAATCTCAATCCAACGTTCGTTTATAAAATCTTAGCATCCGAACTCTGCCTGAACTCTACCCAAGTTCGGTCCGAAAAGATACCTATAAACAGAAAAGATTTTCACATTTCTAATCACGTATTCACTTTTCTCTTTATTCATTCTTAAAGTATTTTTCAGTGATCTAAAGCTTTTACATTCCACCTATAATTCTCTTAGCTAAAGCTAGTAGCATCTTATTCGATTTAGACTCTTTGGTTTACAGAGTTGTAAAGAGGTTGCAAGCTAGAAAATATCTCTATTTTCGGAGTCGTTCGTGCGCTCGTCACCAAGCACGGTGTCATGAATTCGATCGTACACTTGTCGCCAAGCACGGTGTTGTAAAGAGACGATAATCTCTCATTTAGCTTGTAAATAGTAGATTAACAGCAGGCAAGGGTACTCGCGACTGGATTAGTCCTCTCATAGGGAAACCAGTATATATCGCGGTGTTCACTGAGTTTGATCTTCTATCTCTTACTGTAATTTAAATTACTATCTCTTTATTCCTGCCATAGGTTTATAACTGTTCAATTTTTAAATTAGTGATTATTTTTGCTGCACTCGCACACACTCTATTCATCTCCCTCTAGAGGTGCTCAACGGTCCTACAATTGGTATCAGAGCAGGTTACATTCTAATATAAGAAACCTAGAGAGTATATAGCAGCCATAAATCAATATTCAACGGTAAAGGATAATCCACAAATAGACCTGTAAAATCCCTAAATTTGTACTATATTTTAGTACTGATTTTTTTTGTATTTATACGTCACATAGTCGTATTGTACGTCGTGCGGGAATTTGTATTTTTTCGTATTTACTCGTCGAGTGCGAATATGTGCGAGGTACATATTTTTAGAAAAATGGTTTTTGATTTTATTATCGGTAATGGTTTCAAATTATATATATAATAATTATTTTTATTAAAAGTTGTGAAAAGTATCTATCGAGGTTGCCAAAAGTTATTATTTTAGCTATTTATAAAAGGCTATCTTATTTTAATAAGTGGTAATTTAGAAAAACTAGATTATGTGAATATTCTACTCGTGTAAACCGCATGAAAATTATTTCATGTATATTTTCAAAATTTATTTTTATTATTTATAATAATTTATTTAGCAAGAAGGTATTTTAAATATGTAAATATTTATGTTTATTTTTGAAATTATTTTTACCTAAATTATTTAAAGGGTATTTTGAAGATATTTCCTACTAATATTTAAAATATATATTAGAATTTTTGAAATTAATTATTATATAAATTTTATAAAAGATATTTTGGATATATTTGTAATAAATTAAATTGTGATTTGATTTATTGATTTAAATTAAATAGTTTAATTTAAATGTGTAATTTATCTATATTTAAATAGGATTTAGATTTAGATATGAATGTGTTGGTTTAAATTTAATAATAGAATTATCTATTTGGGTTTAAATAAATCCTAGTCTCTATCTACATTGGATTATATTTGATTGAGTTACTTTTAAATCAATTTGAATTAAATAGTGAAAAATCTAAGGGGAATTAAAACTCTTCTTAATCCTTATCTAGAAAAGACTTTTGTAAACCCCTTGATTTTTCAAAATAAATATTTATAGAATTTCTGGATTTTTAAATAACTATTATTGACTTATTATATAATTTGTATTATTTTACATATATTTAGTATAGTGCTCATTTGTGAATTTAGTATAAATATATATATAAAGCTATTTTTATAGTACATTAAGAATCTAAACTATATTATACAATTTCTTTTCCTCAAAATTTTAGGATTTATTTCATAACTTTTATTACTTTTTACATGTTACTTATATTGTACACTATTTACATAATATAGAATAAATGTCAAATTAGTATTAGATATTTCAGCTTGTATAAATGAGATTAGATGAAGGTTGTTTAAATAAATATTAACTATATTTATTATCTATAGTAAATTTAAATAATGTTATAGATAATTTAGATAAATATAAACTATATTTTAGATTAATACTAATCCTACTTCTACTTGAAAAACATCTCTATCTATATCCTATTCTAACAAAGCAAACACAAATTTATTTAAATCAAATCCTATTTAATTTAGGAGATAAATCTGAAATAAATACCTATATAAACCCAATACATCCCCCTTCTATCATCCACAATTCGAAATTATTTTTAGTCCAATAGAAACTCTAAAATTCGTCATTAGAATTCAGCCCCGCTTTTTAGTAGCAAGAGCAACTTGGAACGACGATATCTCCTAGCTCCGAACTCTGTTTCGCCTCCATTTTTTTAAAAAGAAGCATATCGAGGTATGGTTTCCAAAAATATATTTTAATAGACAAAATTCGTTCTGTAGATTTCTACAAAACTGTTTGAGTATCTAGTATCCCAAAAATAAATATGTTTCAGTATTTTTGCGATTTCGGGAGATTCCGGACACGAAAATGCGATCCGTTTAGTTTTTCGGAAAGCTGATACGAAAATCTATACCATATCCTAACTTCAAAATTTATTAAATAATGAAGAACAATTTGGCAACTCTAGAGGGGGGTGAATAGAGTTTATATAGAAAAATAGCCAATTAAAAATAACTCTTTCACCAACAATAAAAATTCAGAGTAAAGTGCGGAAAATAAATGAAGAGCAGATGAGCATACGCAAACACAACGATTTTAACCTGGTTTCCCTCGTGGAGGACTAGTCCAGGCCTGAGAACTCTAGCTCAGGATTAAATCCACTATTTGTGAAATAGTAGCTTACAACCCGTGCCTTTTCTTCAGAAGAGCACGTCAACTTCTAACAGAGGATCGCAGTGGCGATTTGCTTGGAATTGTCCAAGCGACTTCTTCACTCTTGCACAAGAGTCCTAACTGAGAGATGCTGAGCACTCGAGACTTAGGAGGCTTGTGGCTAGTAGATAGGAAGGGTATGGCTTATTGAGCTTGTAGGAGAGAAGAGAAGAGAAGATTGAGTGAATTGAAATGAGAGAATTCATGCCCTATTTATAGTGTTTTTAGAGGCAGAATTCGGCCAGAATTCGGATAGGAAAATTCAAAAATTTGGCCGTTGGACAGCTAGCAACCAGCTAACCCTAAAATTAGGGTTCCTGATTTCTAGGGGACAGAGTTCGGTCCGAACTCTGTGTGGAGGCAGAGTTCGGCCCGAACTCTGTCTCCAGAGCACAGAGTGGTCCTAAGTGGGACTTGTGGGCAATTTTTGTTTTGGTGGAGCTTGGGATTTTGGGTAGGCTTATAGACTAAGTTCCAAGAGCTCAGCATAACTCAGAGTACATACTTCTAGACTCAATAAAATGTAAAAGTACAGACTCGAAAATACACTGAGAGTTGGAAACTGAGCTGTTGTCTGTCCTGAACTGAATGCAGACGTCGTGTGTCGTATTGAATTTATACAGATATTATTTAGTCAATATAGTCAATATTTGGTTGACTGTGACTTTGTGTCAACAATCTCCCCCATATTGATAATTGACAAAATAATAAATGTATATTTTAATATTCATACCTGGACACAGTTGGTTAAAACACAGCTCCCTCATAAACAATGTCGAGCTAGAATAAGATAGCTCCCCCGTAATCAGTGAACGGTGCCGAGCTAGAATCAATAGCTCTCCCCCGTAAATAATGCATAGAACCTGTGGCCTGATAAAAATATTTTCCCAAAAGCAAACACAAGCACAGACAAATATACATATTTCTCCCCCTTTTGGCAGTTAGCAATATAAAGGATCATATAGACTGCATAAGGAAAAGCATGGGAATAGCAGTATAGACAATGAAAAGTAATCCAACCACACCAAGCAGAGAAGAAACAGTATAATACTAATAAAATAAGTCACTGACATAAAGTAGAACTACGAAAAATAGCATAAAATGTTATCCACCAACCAGCACATCATCAGGGTTTGAAGACATAAATCCAGTACATAAATCCATAACAAACTGAAATAACTAAAATCAAAAAGGCAACTAAGACCATCAGCAGTGTCAGCAGCATATCAAGCCAATCTCCATCATGGAGCACGAGAAGGTCCTGGAACATCTGAAGGACCAGGGAATGAGCGACGAGGGTCCACAAAAGCATCATCAGGATCCATATACCTCATGACCCACGGATCGTCTATACGATGACCCGCGCGATCTGGATCCCGCTCAATAGGCACATGCAGATCAGGATGACGAGCAAGTGAATACCGCATATCATGCAGAGAGTTCCCAAGGGCACTAATCTGCAAGGTGGTACGGTAATCCTGCTGCGTCCAGCGATCATCCTCAATAGCAAAGCGATCGTGAAGCATAGTCTGAAGAGACTCAAGAGTGGCAGGAGGAGGAGGTGCATCCTGACCAAAAGGAGGGGCGTCAGGCTCCTCATCAGCAGAATGCTCAGATGACTCAGAAGCAGCGACAGGCTGAAAGCGTCGTGCCTTGGATAGAAAGACAGGTGCAGGCATGAACGGACAAGCATCAAGTGGTATATGAAAAGCACGAAAGATCAAAGGAAGATACAGAGGATAAACCAAAGCTCGTGGTTTCCTCCTACAACGAATCATCCAGTCCATCATGGTACGTGGAAGATTGAAAGGAATTCCAAAATGAAGATGATAAAGAGCAGATATTTCAAGATAAGTGAGGTCATCATGGGAACCTGTTTTGGGTAGAATGGTGTTAGAAATAATCCAATGAAGGTCAGAAAAATATGGGTTGAGATATTTAGCCGTGAGCTTGCGAGGACGTGTGTATAGAGTACACAAATCGTCCTTGAAGCTCTCAAAGGAAATTCCGTCGGGAAAACGGAACGAGCGAGCGTCAACTAGCTTTTCCCAAGAATTGGGCTCTTGAAGATCAAGATATTCGGCTAAGTCAAAGTCATCAAAAGATATATTGATACCTGCAACTCGTGAATAAATATGAAGGTCATCAAAGGTTAAGTTGCAGTAGAACATTTGAACGGCATGACGATAGATAGCAGAAGTTGTAGTAACTAGTTCATCAAGATAGAGGTCATGGAATAAAGAATCATATTGAGAGAATATAGAAAAATTAATAGGATGTCCTGTGAATACCTGACGATTCCGAAAGTCACTAAACCAGTTGTTTGATGCATCTAGTGAGACAAAAAGTCTGTTGTCATAGGTGGAAGGATTTTGAGGACGAGGTGGATTGAACAAAGGATGGGATGGTTGAAGTTGTTCAATGATTTGTTCAATTGATGGAGGAGAATCCGAAGAGGAAATACTCTCAACTCGAATTCTCTTCCCACGATTGAACAAGCAAGGAGCTATTAAAAGATTTTAACTAGAAGATAGAAAATAGGAATGGTACCTCAAACAAGTAATAAACAATGGAAGAGAATGGAGAGAAACCCCTTTTTCTTGATTTTGAGAAGCACTGGAGCACTCTAGATCAAAAACTAGGGTTAGGGTTTCAAGGAAAGATTTTGTATAGGTGAGAAAGGTGGTAGTAGTGAAGGAGAGAGATGGAATCCCGACATAAAGTAGGGCTTTGTCTTTGGTCGGGTGAAATATTGACCATTGGATTAGAATTGATCCAACGGCAGAGCCAGATCCCGACTCTGGAACCTAAGAACCGAACTCGGCCCGAACTCTGATAGGGGCAGAGTTCGGCCCGAGTTCTGGATCAATGGTCCAGAACTGAAAACAGGCAAAGAACATGAAGAAAATGTTTAAGAGTTAAACAAAAGATAGTTGAGGACAACAAAGAGTGTTAAAAAAATAGATAGAGAGGTACTCAGAAAACAGAATAAACTTTAGAAAATATCAATTAGGCAATATTAAATCGAAAACGAGCCATATAATAAATAAGGACGTATACCGTGGTTCAATAGTCCAAAATTTGCCATGGGTTAGCTGCAGGGGCCGGATCCCAGCTAGCGGTAGTCCTGAGGACTAGTGCACCGTGTCGCTTAGGCTTTTACGCCTTGTTGTCAGAAGGACCCTTTCGGCTTGTACCAATACCAAATTCTTCGTAAAAGAATCACAATATACTCGATATTTACGCAGGTGAGTTTTAATTTATAACTGCTTCATCTAAAATTCCAAGTTCACGACAAAGAAAATTGAAGCGCTCTTCGGATAGTGGCTTAGTAAAGAAATCTGCCAGCTGATGATCAGTGTCAATAAATTCTAAGTTAATCATGCCATTTTGCTGATGATCACGCAAAAAGTGGTGTCTGATTTCAATGTGTTTAGTGCGTGAGTGGCAGACAGGGTTCTTAGTCAAATTGATTGCACTAGTATTGTCACAGAATATAGGAATATGCATGAAAGATAACTTATAGTCCTCAAGGGTTTGCTTCATCCACAGAATTTGTGCACAACAACGCCCAGCTGCTATGTATTCAGCTTCTGTTGTGGATAGTACAACAGAGTTCTGCTTCTTGCTAAACCAGGAGACTAAAGCTTTTCCTAATAAATGACACGTACCGCTCGTACTTTTACGGTCGACCTTGCATCCAGCGAAGTCAGCATCGGAGTAACCAATAAGATCAAATGATGTTGACTTGGGATACCATAGGCCCACTGTAACCGTACCCTTAAGGTATCTAAAGATACGCTTAACCGCGGTCATGTGTGATTCCTTAGGATTAGCTTGATATCTAGCACATAGGCAAACACTGAACATGATATCGGGACGAGTAGCAGTTAAATAAAGTAAGCTGCCTATCATACCTCGATACTTACGTTGATCAACAGGTTTGCCACTCTCATCTGGTTCGAGTTTGGTTGAAGTAGCCATTGGCGTGCTGATTGGTTTGATGTTGTCAAGATCGAACTTCTTCAGCATGTCCTTGGTGTACTTTGATTGGCAGATGAAAGTTCCATTAGCCAGTTGTTTTACTTGCAGACCAAGAAAATAGTTGAGCTCTCCCATCAAGCTCATCTCAAATTCCGTCTGCATACACTTGGCAAATTCTTGACAAAGAGTTTCATCAGTAGACCCAAAAATAATATCATCAACATAAATCTGAATTAATAGAATGGTGTCTTTGAAAGATTTAATAAACAGTGTAGTGTCAATTTTCCCTTTTGAAAAACCTTTCTCAAGCAAGAAACTGCTTAGCCTTTCATACCAAGCTCTGGGGGCTTGTTTAAGGCCATAAAGCGCTTTCTTCAGCTTGAACACGTAGTCGGGAAATTTGTGATTTTCAAAGCCAGGGGGTTGTTTGACATAAACTTACTCCTTAATAAAGCCATTCAAGAAAGCACTTTTAACATCCATTTGAAATAATTTAAAGTTCTGATGATTGGCAAAAGCACAAAGCATCCGAATGGATTCTAGTCTAGCAACAGGAGCATATGTCTCATCGTAGTCGATACCTTCCTCTTGATTGAATCCTTGAGCTACTAGACGGGCTTTGTTACGTGTGACTGAACCATCTTCATTTACTTTGTTTCTAAAAACCCATTTAGTACCAATTATCGAGTGATTAACCGGTCTAGGAACGAGTTCCCATACTTGGCTTCTCTCGAATTGGTTGAGTTCTTCTTGCATAGCAGAAATCCAAAATTCATCAATAAAAGCTTCAGAAATGTTTTTAGGCTCTACTTGTGAAATGAAGACAGTGCTAGCAACGGAGTCTCTTAGTGATGATCTAGTAGTTACTCCACGTGAAACTTCTCCTATAACTAAATTTTCTGGATGAGAAGGTCTGAAAGAGAATTTCTTAGGCAAACCCTCCAGAGAATTAGTTTCGGTTGAAGTATTCATTGGAGTAGAAGTTGATGGCTCAACGTCATCATCAAGAGTACTTGCTGCACTGTTGTCTTCATCAAAAGTCACATTTGTTGACTCTTCCACAATAAGTGGGCGTTTATTGAAAACTCTATATCCCTTACTCTTGGCGGCATAACCAAGAAAGATACCATCGTCAGCTTTGGCATCAAATTTGCCTAAGTTGTCTTTGGTGTTAAGGATAAAACATCTACAGCCAAAAACTTTAAAATAAGAAACATTGGGGTTTCTCCCAAACCAAAGCTCATAGGGTATTTTTTTTCGTAATGGGACGAATAAGCACCCTATTCAAAATGTGGCATGCTGTACTTACAGCCTCTGCCCAAAAATATTTCGGAAGAGAAAATTTATTCAACATGACTCTAGCCATATCGCCAAGAGTCCTATTCTTCCGCTCCACAACACCATTTTGTTGAGGAGTTCTAGGATAAGAAAATTCATGATCAAAACCATTTGCATTACAAAAACTTTCAAAATCATAATTTACGAATTCGCCTCCATGATCACTTCGGATTCGAGTAATTATGTAGCCTTTTTCGTTTTGAACTTTCTTTACAAAAATTTTGAAAGCAGAAATAGCATCGCTTTTGTTAGCGAGAAAGAAAACCCATGTAAATCTCGAAAAATCATCAACAATAACAAATGCATAAAGTTTGCCTCCAAGGCTAACTATTCTACTAGGACCAAATAAATCCATATGAAGTAGTTGCAAGGGTCTAGTAGTACTTACAGAGTTGATAGAATGAAATAAGGATTTAGTTGCCTTGTTTAGTTCACATTCGGCACATACCGTGTCCTTTTTGAACGTGATGTCAGGCAATCCTCTCACTAGCTTCTTGGTGGAAAGCCTGGATATAGCATCCATGTTGGCATGACCAAGACGCTGGTGCCAAAGTAGTCGTTCGTCTTTGTGGGCATATAGACATCTACCTGCATTGTTAGTATTTATAGAAAGATAGAAAATGTAGATGTTGTCCTCTCTTTTCCCTTCAAAAGCAATGTCTTCTGTTGACCTATCATAGATGTAGCAACTGTTTTGTCCAAAGTTAATATCATATCCATGATCAGCAAGATGACTAATGCTGAGCAGGTTATGCTTTAACTCGGTCACTAGGCAGACACCCTTTATTACAGGAGAAGGAGGATGACCAATGATACCATTACCTATAATATGCCCTTTGAGATTGTTACCGAAGGATACGTATCCTTCTCTCTTTATCGATAGTGATGCAAAAAGATTTGCGTCTCCCGTCATATGTCGCGAGCATCCACTATCGAGAATCCACTTACTTTCAGTTGAGGAGGGAAGGTCCACCTACATCAAGAGTAGATGTGACCTTTGGTACCCGAGTTCTTGAGGGTCCTGAAAAGTTAGTCTTTGGGAACCAAGCATATATCCTTTTATCTACAAGTCTTCTAACTCTGCACTGTGGTGAGATGTGTCCATGTAATCCACAATAAGTACAGATAGCATTCTTATTTATACTAGGAGCATGAGAATAATATCTATAAGCAACAGGATGAGGATGGACATGATGTGAAGAGTTAGCATGGTGAAGATGATTATGCATGGAATAAGTGGCATGTTGATGGTGTCTATGAGGCATAGAATGATGGTATTGTCTATGATGTGTGACATACTGATATTGTCTAGATGGCATGGCATGATGATTTTGTCTATATGGTATATGGGAACCTTGTCTATATGGCATTGCATGATGATTTTGTCTATATGGCATGGCATGATGATTTTTATGTGTGGAGTGATGTTGATTGTGTCTTTGTGCATGATGAGTGTGTACTGAGTGAGAATTGTTCTTACGTGCACGTGGTTTGTGAAAGTTTGTGTATATAAATGCATGGTTATGAGCTGCATGAGAATGACGTGATTGACTAGCATGAGTGGTATTGTGCCCATGTGATTGGGTTTGAGGTTGGACAACCTGTTTATCCAATTTGGTTTCTAATCTTTTAGAAACAGCTTACAGTTCATCAACCTTAATATTTAAGCCATAAATCTTAGTCATGGAAATCTTGTGTCTACTCTTTTCTTCAGCAAGCAACGTGTTGAGAGTAGTGATTTCTTGAGTTTGTTGCTCAATACGTGCTTCAGCATCATGTAAGCTTAATTTAAGCTTGGATACTTCATCAGTGTCATTTGTGGGTGATGTGTTTCTAACATTATCAAGAAGTAAAGAAATTCTTTGTATCTCATCTTCTAGACTTTTGATTTTGTCCTTGGCATGTTTATATTTACCGATGACCTTTTTATGATCATCGAGTAAATCAGTGAAAGCATCGCCAAGTTCATCAAAAGAGAAGTCATCCAGAGTTTCGTTAGATACCTTGTTGGACGTTGCCATCAGGCACACATTTGCTGTATCTTGAGGAGAGTCCTTTTCTTCCTCAGAGTCACTCGCTTCACTTTCATGCCAGATGCCTGTGTTGGCATATTTCTTTGATGAGTTCCTTTTGTATGGCTTCTCATAGTGGTTGCTCTTCTTCAGGAATGGGCAGTCTTTTCGGACATGTCCAGTTTTCTTGCAACCATAACAAGTTGGTTCCTCTTCATCGTTTTCTTGAGATTCCTTCTTCCTTCGATTGAAGCGAAGGAATTTCCTGAAGTTGCGAGCCATGAGAGCTTGGTCTTCATCATCCGAGTTATCTTCTTCGGTCTCATCATGATTAGCTCTTCGTTGATGAGCTTTGAGTGCGATCTCCCTGGTCTTCGGAGCAGGCTCTTCGAAGTCCTTGAGGTCAAGCTCGTGAGTCATAAGCTTACCCATCAAGGTCTCCATTGACATTATTGTGAGATCGTTTCCTTCTATGATGGCTGTCACCTTAGGGTTCCAAATCTTTGGTAGCCTTCTGAGCAGCTTACGAATCTTCTCGTGGTTTGAGTACTGCTTTCCAAGCGAAGATAGAGGATTGATGATGTCGAGGAATCTTGTGATCATTTGAGTGATCGTCTCACTTGGCTTCATCTTGAAGGCTTCGTATTCTTGAGTGAGACGGCTTATTTTGGATTCCTTGACCTGTGTGGTTCCTTCATGCGTCACTTCTAGAAGTCTCCATACTTCATGAGCAGTGGTGCATATAGAGACCCTGTTGAACTCATTCCTATCTATGGCACAGAATAAAGCATTAATAGCCCTAGCATCTAGACTTGCCTGTTTTTTCTCCTCGACAGAATATTTGTCGTGTGGTTTCTCAATGAGGTCACCATCGACAACTATTCTGGCGAGCTTTTTATAACCGTCAGTGACGACAGTCTACAGGTCAAAGTCTAGAGACTTAAGATAGAAGCTCATTCTTGTTTTCCAATATGTGTAGTTAGTCCCATCAAATAGGGGAGGCCTATGAGTGGACTGACCTTCACCATGATTGGAAATCAAGGATTGTGTGGTTGCCATGGATCAGCTCTTAGGATGTTAGTCCTTATAAAGAGAACAGAGCTCTGATACCAATTGAAGAACAATTTGGCAACTCTAGAGGGGGGTGAATAGAGTTTATATAGAAAAATAGTCAATTAAAAATAACTCTTTCACCAATAATAAAAATTCAGAGTAAAGTGCGGAAAATAAATGAAGAGCAGAAGAGCATACACAAACACAACGATTTTAACCTGGTTTCCCTCGTGGAGGACTAGTCCAGGCCTGAGAACTCTAGCTCAGGATTAAATCCACTATTTGTGAAATAGTAGCTTACAACTCGTGCCTTTTCTTCAGAAGAGCACGTCAACTTCTAACAGAGGATCGCAGTGGCGATTTGCTTGGAATTGTCCAAGCGACTTCTTCACTCTTGCACAAGAGTCCTAACTGAGAGATGCTGAGCACTCGAGACTTAGGAGGCTTGTGGCTAGTAGATAGGAAGGGTATGGCTTATTGAGCTTGTAGGAGAGAAGAGAAGAGAAGATTGAGTGAATTGAAATGAGAGAATTCATGCCCTATTTATAGTGTTTTTAGAGGCAGAATTCGGCCAGAATTCGGGTAGGAAAATTCAAAAATTTGGCCGTTGGACAGCTAGCAACCAGCTAACCCTAAAATTAGGGTTCCTGATTTCTAGGGGACAGAGTTCGGCCCGAACTCTGTGTGGAGGCAGAGTTCGGCCCGAACTCTGTCTCCAGAGCACAGAGTGGTCCTAAGTGGGACTTGTGGGCAATTTTTGTTTTGGTGGAGCTTGGGATTTTGGGTAGGCTTATAGACTAAGTTCCAAGAGCTCAGCATAACTCAGAGTACATACTTCTAGACTCAATAAAATGTAAAAGTACAGACTCGAAAATACACTGAGAGTCGGAAACTGAGCTGTTGTCTGTCCTGAACTGAATGCAGACGTCGTGTGTCGTATTGAATTTATACAGATATTATTTAGTCAATGTAGTCAATATTTGGTTGACTGTGACTTTGTGTCAACAAATAAATCTAGTAGGTACAGTATTAATTATAATTAGATAATAGACTATTTTCAGTATCCGGAGATGTTTGTTTGGACCTTAGTTCCTCGACAGCAGTTGTTCCACCTACTTTCCTGTCTGATCTTCGCCACCAAAGTGCTTAGGATTCAGGCAAGTATACCTTGCTAATTTACTGTCATATTATTTATTTTTCATATTATTTACTTTGTTTCATATTGTTAGTTTCTTTTGTTATAAATTACGCGTCCAAGCCACACTTGGGTGCAAGCGACTCTATTAGTCGTTACTTTACTATATGCATGTTAACTTAGTTTTAGTGGACTACCTTCTTGTTGGGGGATATTCTTATATCTCCTTTGGCCATGACACCTACACTACAAGGTTTGAGACATTTTGTTAGGGGCATGACTTATGGACTGGCCATCTTTATTGTCGTGTGAGGGATAGATCGTAACTGCTACGATTGAGATATAGAGACTCGAGCAGTTACAAAACTGGGCGGGTCATGGACATGACTTGGTCAGTGCAAAAAATATTGGAGGAGGACAGTCGCTAGTGCATATGGGAATCCAAACAGGTAAACCACAGTCTCTGAATAGAACTGTGGAAATTTATTTTGCAGATGCCCTCTGACGTTTTGGACGTTACGGACGGATACGGATCACTAGATGCCAGTTACGTACACATAGCCTAAAATCCCACCCATGCGTATGAAAGTTGTCCTCTAAATTGCACATTAGGCGGTTAGAATCTCCTTTGCATATTTGTGTCTAGGATAGTCTTTTATATATTATTTTATTATTCTGACAATTCATATTAACTTGTTCTTCCTGTATCTTGCTACGTCCGTCTGAGGACCTGGCTATTCTCCAGGTGTCTGTTCATGTCTTCCGCAGGTATCTTAGCCGGGATCGTGGTCTTCTCCATTTATTCGAAGATGACGTGACTTGGTTCCTCCTTGCTACTTCCACTTAGCCTTTTATATATCATGTACTTCTTCATTTTATTTGGTTGGTAGTGGATGTGTCTCCACCCAACATATTATACCAAGACAATTCATTATATGCTACCTTTTATTCTTTTATTTTGTGGATGAGATTATTTAGTTGTGGTTTGCTGCATTTTATAGCTTATGTATACAAACAAGGCCCATGTACTATGTATATATACAGCTGGCATGTCTACGTACTTAGTCCTACGTATATTGGGACTGGGGCATTACATGTTTTTGTGGTGGCCCATGCAGGTCAAGATAAATTGTTTGGTTACTTTACCGTACCAAGCAAGCCTGCGGATAGGATTAGAGTCTAGGATCTCATCCACATACTTGACCTTCTCGATTCTATTTTGAATCCCTTGATTTGCATCTTGCTTGATTCCCTCTACCGTTAATTCTTATCCTTCTTTCGTGCTTGATGTTGGTTAGAAAGGTAATCCATACTAGGTAGACTTGTCCCATTGTTCCATCACACCGCTAGTTTAACTCTTGTAAGTTGGGTAGACACCTCATGACCTAACATTTATTTTCCTTGTGACCCATATTAACATGATTACTTAGACTATAGCCTTTATAGGACCCTAACTTATCTAGCCCACCAAGCCTTAGATAAAAGACAGTAGGATGAATGTATAGGCACAATCACATGACAAGACTTAGATTCTTAAGGAGCTGAACTAATTCTACCTTCTTTCACTCTTACGCTCTCGTGCCTATGTTTTTACCATCGTGACTAACGCTGCTAAATAGCCTAATTTTTTCAAGCTTACTTTTTATTCAAGCTTGTACAAGGACATATATTTTATTGGGGGCCCCCACTAACATATTGTCTAGTCAGAACCGGTGCATGATGGTCTGATCAACCTAGTGTACTTTGGTTCGTCTTTCACACTAATATCCTACGTGGTTGAGATATAGTTAAACTTGCCCCTTAGAATCTCATCCACTATTGCCTTGACAATTCTTTTTGAATTATTCGGCCGCCTTTGAACCACGTATTCGTATTCGATAATATCGTCTTTGAACTCTATATTGCTTTCGCCTTCACTTATTTTAGAATGACGAAAGCGCTGTACTTGAATTTCCTCTAGCTATCCATCTCTTGTGACCATTAACACTCAAATGTGACTATATCTTTGTCTTAACTACTCGTCCCTTCCTCGACCTTCTATCACGACTTTCTAATCACTTCAATTAGGAGTGAATCTAATCGTTCTCCTAATCGTGCCATCAACCTACTCCCAAGAAACCATATCTTAAGTCTTTAAATTATTTATATGGATCCACTTAAAACTTTTAATCTTTTCCTTTTACGTTTATTAGCCATGTCCATGATTTATTATCTAAATCACGATTTTCTAATGCTTGTTTATGTTGTTTCTTGCCTCGCCCAAGGACTCGTCGAATTGTCATTACCAATATACCCCTTGTGCCTTCTTACCCCCTACTTATTCTTAATTTCGAGGACGAAATTCTTGTAAGTTGGGTAGGATGTAAAATCCCTAAATTTCTACTATATTTTAGTACTAATTTTTTTTGTATTTATACGTCGCATAGTCGTATTGTACGTCGCACAGGAATTTGCATTTTTTCGTATTTACTCGTCGAGTGCAAATATGTGCGAGGTACATATTTTTAGAAAAATGGTTTTTGATTTTATTATCGGTAATGGTTTCAAAATTATATATATAATAATTATTTTTATTAAAAGTTGTGAAAAGTATCTATCGAGGTTGCCAAAAGTTATTATTTTAGCTATTTATAAAAGGCTATCTTATTTTAATAAGTGGTAATTTAGAAAAACTAGATTATATGAATATTCTACTCGTGTAAAGCGCATGAAAATTATTTCATGTATATTTTCAAAATTTATTTTTATTATTTATAATAATTTATTTAGCAAGAAGGTATTTTAAATATGTAAATATTTATGTTTATTTTTGAAATTATTTTTACCTAAATTATTTAAAGGGTATTTTGAAGATATTTTCTACTAATATTTAAAATATATATTAGAATTTTTGAAATTAATTATTATATAAATTTTATAAAAAGATATTTTGGATATATTTGTAATAAATTAAATTGTGATTTGATTTATTGATTTAAATTAAATAGTTTAATTTAAATGTGTAATTTATCTATATTTAAATAGGATTTGGATTTAGATATGAATGTATTGGTTTAAATTTAATAATAGAATTATCTATTTGGGTTTAAATAAATCCTAGTCTCTATCTACATTGGATTATATTTGATTGAGTTACTTTTAAATCAATTTGAATTAAATAGTGAAAAATCTAAGGGGAATTAAAACTCTTCTTAATCCTTATCTAGATAAGACTTTTGTAAACCCCTTGATTTTTCAAAATAAATATTTGTAGAATTTCTGGATTTTTAAATAACTATTATTGACTTATTATATAATTTATATTATTTTACATATATTTAGTATAGTGCTCATTGGTGAATTTAGTATAAAAATATATATAAAGCTATTTTTATAGTACATTAAGAATCTAAACTATATTATACAATTTCTTTTCCTCAAAATTTTAGGATTTATTTCTTAACTTTTATTACTTTTTACATGTTACTTATATTGTACACTATTTACATAATATAGAATAAATATCAAATTAGTATTAGATATTTCAGCTTGTATAAATGAGATTAGATGAAGGTTGTTTAAATAAATATTAACTATATTTATTATCTATAGTAAATTTAAATAATGTTATAGATAATTTAGATAAATATAAACTATATTTTAGATTAATACTAATCCTACTTCTACTTGGAAAACATCTCTATCTATATCCTATCCTAACAAAGCAAACACCAATTTATTTAAATCAAATCCTATTTAATTTAGGAGATAAATCTGAAATAAATACCTATATAAACCCAATACATCCCCCTTCTATCATCCATAATTCGAAATTATTTTTAGTCCAATAGAAACTCTAAAATTCGTCATTAGAATTCAGCCCCATTAGTAGCAAGAGCAATTTGGAACGACGATATCTCCTAGCTCCGAACTCCGTTTCGCCTCCATTTTTTTTAAAAGAAGCATATCGAGGTAAGGTTTCCAAAAATATATTTTAATAGACAAAATTCGTTCTGTAGATTTCTACAAAACTGTTTGAGTATCTAGTGTCCCAAAAATAAATATGTTTCAGTATTTTTGCGATTTCGGGAGATTCCGGACACGAAAATGCGATCCGTTTAGTTTTTCGGAAAGCTGATACGAAAATCTATACCATATCCTAACTTCAAAATTTATTAAATAAATCTAGTAGGTACAGTATTAATTATAATTAGATAATAGACTATTTTCAGCATCCGGAGATGTTTGTTTGGACCTTAGTTCCTCGGCAGCAGTTGTTCCACCTACTTTTCTGTCTGATCTTCGCCACCACAGTGCTTAGGATTCAGGCAAGTATACCTTGCTAATTTACTGTCATATTATTTATTTTTCATATTATTTACTTTGTTTCATATTGTTAGTTTCTTTTGTTATAAATTACGCGTCCAAGCCACACTTGGGTGCAAGCGACTCTATTAGTCATTACTTTACTATATGCATGTTAACTTAGTTTTAGTGGACTACCTTCTTGTTGGGGGATATTCTTATTCTCCTTTGGCCATGATACCTACACTACAAGGTTTGAGACATTTTGTTAGGGGCATGACTTATGGACTGGCCATCTTTATTGTCGTGTGAGGGATAGATCGTAACTGCTATGATTAAGATATAGAGACTCGAGCAGTTACAAAACTGGGCGGGTCATGGACATGACTTGGTCAGTGCGGAAAATATTGGGGGAGGACAGTCGCTAGTGCGTATGGGAATCCAAACAGGTAAACCACAGTCTTCGGATAGAACTATGGCAATTTATTTTGTAGTTGTCCTCTGACGTTTTGGACGTTACGGACGGATACGGATCACTGGATGCCAGTTACGTACACATAGCCTAAAATCCCATCCATGCGCATGAAAGTTGTCCTCTAAATTGCACATTTGGCGGTTAGAATCTCCTTTGCATATTTGTGTCTAGGATAGTCTTTTATATATTATTTTATTATTCTGACAGTTTATATTAGCTTGTTCTTCCTGTATCTTGCTACGTCCGTCTGAGGACCTGGCTATTCTCCAGGTGTCTGTTCATGTCTTCCGCAGGTATCTTAGCCGGGATCGTGGTCTTCTTCATTTATTCGAAGATGACGTGACTTGGTTCCTCCTTGCTACTTCCACTTAGCCTTTTATATATCATGTACTTCTTCATTTTTATTTGGTTGGTAGTGGATGTGTCTCCACCCAACATATTGTACCAAGACAATTCATTATATGCTACCTTTTATTCTTTTATTTTGTGGATAAGATTATTTAGTTGGTTTGCTGCATTTTACAGCTTATGTATACATACAAGGTCCATGTACTTTGTATATATACAGCTGGCATGTCTACGTACTTAGTCCTATGTATATTGGGACTGGGGCGTTACAAGACCCCCACTATTTGATAGAAAAAACTACACATAGTGGAAAACACGAATGACTTTCTTTCTAAAGTCTCTTGACATTGATCTTTGGTTTATAGATGTTGACGGTGATAAGAAACTGGCACCTATAGTAATTGAGGGAGTACTTGTAGACAAGCCAATGACAAATACACAGACAAAAAAAGTCAAATGCTAGTCTAGATGCACATGCCATCAATGCACTATTCTGTGCAATTTACAAGACAAAGTTTAATCGTGTTTCTACCTGTACTATATCTCATAATATTTGGAGACTTTTTGAGGTAACTCATGAAGGTACTTCCCAAGTGAAGAAATCCAAGATCAGTAGACAATTACAGGAATATAAATCATTCAAGATGAAACCCGGCGAGTCAATTACACAAATGTTTGCTCATTTTCTAGATATTACTAATCCTTTACAATCCTTTGGTAAAGATTACAGTAATCATGAGAAGATCAGGAAAGTGCTATGGGCTCTATCCAAGAATTGGAATCCAAAGGCAACTACAATCATTGAAGGAAACAATCTCACCATTATGACTCTGGAGACACTCATGGGCAAGCTGATGACCCACGAGCTAGACCTATAAAAATTTGAAGAAGCGACCCCTAAAGAAAAATCCATCGCCTTCAAAGCCCAAGCCAAAAGAGTTGCATGTAATAATTCTGACGAAGAATCATCAAGTAGTGATGAGCAAGCCCTGCTAGTAAAGAACTTCAGGAAATTTTTAAAGTTTGAGAGAGCAAACCGAAGAAAGAAAGACGTCCACAAAAGCAATAAAAAAGAAATAATATGCTTTGGATGCAGAAAGTTAGGGCATATGAAGAAGGACTGTCTACTGTCGAAGAAAAGCAGTCCATATGATAGATCAAGATCAAGCAGGAAAGCTACAACTGGTCAAAAGTATGCAAACATAAGCATCTGGAACAAAAGTGATGCTATTAAATCAAAGGAAGAGGACAGACCCTGCAGCACTACTAATGTCTGTCTTATGGCATTCGAGAAGGTTTCATCGAATCCTCTGTATGATGACTTTACTTTCGATGAGTTAGAAAATGCTTTTAGCGAACTACTTGAAGAACACAGAAATGTGTTAGACAAGTATAAGCAATCTCGTAAAGAGGTTAAGGCATGCACAACAGAAGTAGCAAGATTGTCTAATCTTCTCGATGATATTCAAGAGACATCTACTACCGGTAACATGGATGAGATAGCCAAGCTCAAGGTAGACTATCATGACGCTATCCTCACCATCGAAAAGAAAGAAAGAGACTATGTCAAAATACAAGAACTTTATAACATAGAGAAGAAGATGCACTTAGTCACAGAACAGACTCGTTGATATGACTGTTAAATATGAGGAGCCTTGTGTGATCTCTAAAAAGTTAGAGATTAAGTTAGGCAAATAGGCCATCCCTGTGACATAGCCTAAGGTTAGTCCTAATGCTAAGCATACAACTAAGAGAACTAAATTACAGAAAGCACGTAAACAACATGTTTATCATAATCATGCTTTTACTTATAGGTTTTCAAAGAAGACACAAATACATGTCAACACAGAATCAAAGAGCACTTTTTCAAAATTTACTTGTATGTACTATGGTACTCATGGGCACATATCATAGTATTGTCTAGCAAGAAAGCTTGTTGATAATCAAACACTTGTTTGGAGACCTAAGACTAATCAAAATGGACCATTCAAGAAATAGGTGCCAAAGGATTCATCTACTCATGTTGTAGGTGGACCCTCAACCATCTTATGCTAGAAGCAAGTGGATTCTCGATAGCGGATGTTCGCGACACATGACTGGTGATGCATCTTTGTTCGCTATGCTACCGATGAAGAAAGAATAATACATCTCCTTCGGAAACAACTTGAAAGGTGATATAATTGGAAATGGCACATGGTATGTCTCCTTATCCAGTAATAAAAGACGTTTGTCTAGTTACGGAGTTGAAACATAACCTACTAAGCATAAGTCATCTAGCAGATAATGGTTATGGCATCAACTTTGTAAAAGATAAATGTACTATACATGAAATGTCATCCGGTAATCCCGTATATGAAGGGATTAGAGAAGACAATATCTATATTTTCTTTTTAGAGAGTACTAACAATGCAGGAAGGTGCCTAGTAGCAAATCAAGATGAAAGCTGGCTATGGCACATGAGGCTAGAACATGCCAATATTGATACTATCTCATAACTACGCACCAAAAATTTTGTAAAAGGACTCACCAAAATCACATTTAAGAGAGACATGGTATGTGCTGACTACGAAAAGAACAAGGCAACTAGGCCAACTTTTAAATCCATCAACGTTGTAAGTACTTCTGGACCCTTGCAGTTAATTCATATGGATTTATTTGGTCCTAGTAGAGTCGCTAGTCTTGGCAGTAAGCTCTATGCCTTTGTTATTGTTGATGATTTCTCTCATTTTATATGGGTTTACGTTTTATCAAATAAAAGTGATACAATTTTTTAATTTCATATATTTTGTAAAAAGGTACAAAATGGAAAAGGCTTCATGATTACTCGTATCTGAAGTGATCATGGTGGCGAATTTGTAAATGCTGTTTCAAAAAGTTTTATGATGATAGTGGATATTACCACGAGTTTTCTTGTTCTAGAACTCCCCAACAGAATGGTGTTGTTGTAACTCCCTAAACCAATTTTGGTAAATTTTTAAGATTTTTCTAAAATATTGTTTTCATTGTAAAACTTGTCCGTTGGTGAGATATTCTAAATATTTAGTACTGCTTAAAGTTAATTTAGTTTTGGACTTAAAATATTTTGTTAATAATAATGATACTTCAAGTTATATTTATATATGATAATTATCAAGTTTAGTGATACTTTAATTAATCAGTGTTGACTATAACAACATCCTGTTTTTCTACTTTTTATATAGACATTTATTTCAAACTTTGAATAGCTATTTTAAATACTGTTACTTTATGGTTTCTAATGAGAGATGATTAGTTTGATTAACTATTTTCGTAATTAATTATTAGTTAGTAATTAAGAAGAAAAATTGTTTTAGTTAACATTTGATAGTGAGGAGACTCATTAACTAATTTTTATAAATTAATTAGTTGTTATGAGTTGGTTATTAATGGGTTAAGACTAACTAATTCAGTTACAATTCTGTTACCACATTATTTTTCTTGCACCCAGATCTATTGTTAATTACAATACTGCTTGTCCTTTTCTTAGAGAATACCCAAATATTTTATTATAAATTCCCAGTCCATAGCCAGCACACAGCCCTGACACATCATCACTGACACACTCTCTCTCCATTGTTCTCTCTCTCTCTCACAGGTCGTTCGTGGCCACGTGCCACCGCGCTTCACCGCCAACCACTGGAAGTCCACCAGTTTTTACCGCCACTGACCAGAGTTCCCTACACTACAGAAGCTCAGATCCTCCGCATCATCAGAGTCCGTGATGCCACCAGCCTCGACCTCGTCGGAGACGTTGTCTGCACACCGGACGCACAGTCGAAGTAGCCTTCGAGCCAGCATTGACTCAGGCTTTAGATCGGAGCCGACCGAGTCTTCAGCTCGCCATCATTGTAACACCCACTTTTCTAAATTGAGGGTAATTTTGAACTTTTATAAAATTTTATTATTTAATAATATGATTTATGATTTATGGGAATTTTTAATTAATTTAATACTATTTAAAATTGGTAAATTATAATTTTGATGTGTTAGCTAGTGAACTCTAGAACTGTTGAGCCTAGAGACTAACCATGACCATGGGGACCTAACCATGTGATTAGAATGACAATTTACAACTTTTTAGGGTAAGGGTATTTTGGTCATTTTGTGACTTTTGAATTATTTAGGATTTTGATTAATTGGTGAATTTTAGATTATTTTAATAATATTTAAATTGATGTATTATGATTTTGGTCATTTTTCATATTTTAATATTTTGGGAAAATTTTATATTTTTAATATTTTTTTTATTGGATTTGTTTAGTCGGGTTTGAGTTTCGTCTCGTTCCGACTTGTATTGTGACCCGGGTAGCTTAAACTCTAGATGGGACCCAATATTAAATTAAGCATGGCTCACAAGACCCAACATTTAAGTTAGTTAATTAAACTAATTTTTATCATGTTAGAATGGTTAAGTTAGAGACTCAAAACTAGATCATTTTGACCCCAAACTTGAACCTAGTCTAGACTTAACCATATGAGACTAGAGAGGGGCAATTAGGACATTTCCCATTAGCCCTAATGGACACTTTATGGCAGCCACCTTTAGGAGAGAATGATTCATTTCATTTATTACAATCTTGCCTCTTTTATTTTCCTTTTGTTCTTCCCCAATTTTAGAGAGCCTTTCCATTGATTTGATCTCCAAATCAAATCATTCCTTCACCAAACCTTCCCTCAATCATTCCCATTCTCCAAGGGAAGGGTGCTACCAAGGATTGGAAGAGGAGTGCAAGGAGGAGTATCCATTTTGAGGGATCTTCGTATCGGAGCCGTGTCCTAAAGGATTTCATTGGGATTCCACTCCCAATAGGTAAAATCCATCCTCTAAATCGATTTCCTTTGCATATAAATTAGTTTTGAATTCGTAGGATCCATCCTCATGCATGTGTCCCATTTAGATTCAAATTTGAGGCCATTTGGAGCTCTCTTGAGGATTGTAGATATGTGTCTTGTGTCCTACTTGATAGATACCAAATTAGGACACCCCATGTGTATGTATGTATGATAATAGTTTAAATAGATATTTAAATTCAGTTTTATAATGGTTAGAGAGTGGATTGATCTTAGTTAGGATGGTTAGAATGAGTTTCATTTGGATACCTATGTTTGTATCCAAGTATCTTGGCCTATATGTGTTCTTTTGTCAAATTCGTCATAATATTCATCCACGTTTTTATTAACCAAAGCAACTTAGAAATGTCATAACTTTTAGCTTAGAACTCCGATTTATCTTCCATTTTTTAAAAAAAAACCGTATCGAAGTTATATTTCCAAATATATATTTTAACAAGCCAAATTCCTTCTGTAACTTTCTGTAAAATTATTTGAGTGTCAGCTGTACGAAAGACGAACATGTTTCGATATTTTTGCGATTTCGGGAGCTTTCGGACACGAAAATGCGATCCGTTTAAAGTTTCGGAAAGCTAACACAAAGGGTTACGATATACTTTAATCTTAGAATTTAGTTAATGCCCAATTGGTACAGTATTGGTTTTAAGTAGAAGAGTGACTATACGATATATGCATTTTGTGTAACCTATGAGCCTATGTAGTATGGGTATTAAATGAATATAGAGTTTGTAATACATGATATGTTAGATGAATGAAATGATATATATTCTCTTTACATTAATGTATATATATGGTTGAATGCAAGCATGTAGGAATGCAATTAATATAATGTATGTAAGCAATGCATAAATGCATGATTGAAAGAATGATATACAATGTATGCATGAAAGTATATAATGAATGCTAGATATGAATGCAAGGTATACATGTAATGATAGATATGAATGTATAATATATAAATAATATAATAAAATATATAATGATAGCATGTATGGTAATGTAGAATATATGATGCAAGCATGTATATGTCCACTGTTTTTTCTTTTTCTTACATTTTTCTTTCCTTCCCTTTCCATTTCAAATTTTTCCCTTTTTTTTCTCTTCTATTTTTACATGTTATATACAATGTATATAATGTATAGATGCATGTAAGTATGTAATATGCATGAATGAATGCCATATATGAATGAATGAATCAATCAAAGGTATAAGTAAAATATAATGCATTGTAATGAATGTTAACATATATAATGTATAAAAGTATGTATGTAAATGTATATGAATGTATATATCTATGTAACTATATAAATATGCATGATGTAACATATTCCTATATATATAAATATGTATGTAATGTGGATATGCATGTATGTATGAAGGTATGTATTTATATATATTATCTATTTTATATTATGCATTATTGTGGTTCACATTGTCTTGTGATTGTGTGAGTGCTAGCCTAGGCTTGGTTAGGCCTAGTGAGACTTGTTAGACTTGTTTGACTTAGGTTTGACCTAGTTTGACTTTTAGGGTTGACTAGAGTTGACCAAGCGTTGACCTTAGTCTAGATTGACCTAGATTCATATATAAAGCATTGAATTGCATCTTATTATCATTTTAGACATGTTGTGACTTGTGCTGTTCTATAGGAGACAGACACCACTCCTCGGACAGTAGGTATTCTTCAGATACTCAGGATACAGGCGAGTACATTCTCTGATAGTTCTCTTATTTATTTGTCAATTACTGTACTTCAGTTCTAGTTAGTTGTATGTGATTCTCTGTTACAACACGTATGGATATTCTGGATTCATGTATACGACACACATTTATTATCTGGCTTCTATTACTGGAATCATTCTGGAATCATTTACTGGTATCATCATATTCTGGCTGGACTCATCTTGAATCATTGTGTCAAAATTCTGGATTCACTTGCTGGGAGGGGAAATACTAGAGTAAGACATGTAGACATACCCCAATTCTGGAATCACTCTATGCTGGAATCAAACTGGAATGATAGCCATCTCACACCCGGCCAGGTGTGTGATGTGCCGGATTACCTATAGCCGTTTATATGTCGATCTCGATATTTTAAAACATACTGCTAGAGTATAGGCTGGACTCACCCTGGAATCATTGATCACTATGACTGGGATCGTCCCTTACTGGATTCATCTTGTATTATATTCGTCTTGTACTGGACTTACATTGGAGTTACACTCGTATTCATTTACTGTCTGGACTTATATCATATTACCCTGGTTCAGCTAGTTCTATTTTTACAGTCTTTATTGCCATGATTCTCCTCTTGTTTAGTTACTTACTTTCCTTGCACTTATCTGTCTTTCTTACCATCACCTGAATATAAACTGCCATATTCATCAATACAACAGTCTATAACTGCTTTATAGTTCTCTGTCATTTACTTGGATTTTTTTGATGAGTTGTACTCGTTCCTGTCCTGACTGGACCTGTTGATAAATTTTACAGATAGCTTGGAGGTTGCTTGCTAGCCTAGAGGAGACACATTAGAGATTGTATAGATAGTTATTTTAGTTGTCTTGAGTTGTATTTACTTTATGGATTACTGTATTTGAGATTTGATATGTTTTCTGGGTTTGTGTATCTTAGACACTTAGACTTCTATCTGCGGTATCTCTTTGTGGATTTTATATTTTATCTATCTTTTATCATGTTCTACCTTAGATGTGATTGAGACTGTATTTGCTATGTCACCTCCATTCGGAGTGTATATACTGTACATGTACCTTTATATTATTAGATGTTGACCTAGGATAGCGTTCTACCGTCGACACTGCGGCGTAGGCTGGACGTACCCACTTCTCGTGTCCTTACTCTAGGGTACGGGTCGTGACATGTTTTTAGTGGTGGCCCATGCAGGTCGAGTTTGTGTAGTGGTATTCGAACTAGAGTACCACTACAGCCTGCAGTAGGATTAGGATATTTTTTTTAAGGTACTCAATCACAGTTAGGATCCCTTGAGAGATTCCTGAAATGATCCTTGAGAATCTCATTATAAAATATCTCAAAATTTGATTCTAGTAGTTTATATTTATCTTTCTTGGTTAGTTAATGAATTTGATTTTTGGGTATCCATTGTTGATTTAATTTAATTTTTGTCAAGATGAAATTATATGGGCTAGGTTATCTAAGTTATGGAATCTAGTCTTCTACAGTCACATTAGCCAGCATGGTGAGGACATATAGTCTGACTTTGGATATATTTCTCGGGTGTGGGAATTTAAGATTTTTGCAGCCAAGCTAGCGGCATCGCAAAAATTTTAAATACCATGATTCTAGAGGTATGTGCCTAAGTCGAGGACTTTGTGATTATCGTAGCCTTGCTTACTAGTATGACGAGGATTTAGAGTACCATGATTTTGGATAGACGCATATGATTATCAGATTGTACCTTAAATGTTCTTGAACATGTTTTCTCTACTTTTGTTTCAGTCATTCTAAAAAAAAATTATTGTTTGTTTTGCTTCTCATTATTTAACTTAGGAGTAGCTTTAGCTGTATTATAAACCTTGTGTAACTTCTTACTATGAATTTCTTCTTAATACAATGAATCGATGATTTTGCTAGACCTTATCTGGATTTGATATTATAGCTCTGGTTTTAAAATGGTTCTTCTTTTAAACAAATAAGCAAAACAGATTTTATCGTTATTTTTTTCTTGCTATTATTCGTGTATTAAATAATAATAATAATAAAACTGTCTTGATTACATCAATTATCTACTTACAATCTTGGTAGGAATCTAAATGTTGGACTTGATATAGAATTTAATTTTTTATATTAGTACATGAGAATATATATATAGCGGACACAGACCCTTTGCCTGACACGTGTGCATGCTACACTTTGATTACCAACCCATCTAAATACATATTAATATGTTGTTGATGTTAAATTCTTAAAACCCTAATATCTCTGACACAATACAGTATCAGAGAATAGTTCTCTATTTTTTTTCCAGTTTAAATTCGTAATTTAAATATAAATTTCATATTATTAGTTGTTGTTTACATCATTGCACATGTATGTTATATACATGGTTTCAATCCTTAAAGAAATTGGTTAGGTTTTGTGTTTGAATTTGTCAAATCTGAGACCGTGTGCATATTAACCCTTAATACTGGATTCCAAATGTTTAGTTCAATTTGCCGTTTTTTTAATGTAATATTTTGAGGTATATACATTGTTGAATGTATGGATAGTATGTTAGGGTTTTATCTCTATCATGTTAGGATGTGTTGGAGCATTGAGTTGGTTGTGATATTTCAAACCCCTAAAATCTGAAACTGTATTATGTTAATATTACACTGGTTTAAATGTTATCTTATTTTCAGATTTTGTATGTAAATGTTGAACTAAAACTGGGTTTAACCTTTCAATACTAAAGCTATAATCCTGTACAAGGACACACACACCCTAACTTAGTATACACTGCCATGTAAACCTAACCCTTCCTCTCTATGTTATGTTCATATATCTATATAGACATATATATAGAGTTTATGCATACATGTTATAATATATATAGATACATAACTAAATTTCTACCTCTTTATATATATATATATATATATATATATATATATATATATATATATATATATATATATATATATATATGGCTAGCCATGCATGTTATAAGTAAATAGGTTGTGTATTGTAGATTGTTTAACCAATATGCCATGAGTAGTGTAACTTGATAGCTATTGTTTTGAAACCCAAATCCTCCTATACACTTTCATGTATATTTCACATACACACATGCCTACTATCTAACCATATGAACATGTCATATATATATATATATATATATATATATATATATATATATATATGGCTAGCCATGCATGTTATAAGTAAATAGGTTGTGTATTGTAGATTGTTTAACCAATATGCCATGAGTAGTGTAACTTGATAGCTATTGTTTTGAAACCCAAATCCTCCTATACACTTTCATGTATATTTCACATACACACATGCCTACTATCTAACCATATGAACATGTCCACATACACCCATACACACACGAACTACATAACTTTTAGAACTTATAATTTAGTCTTAACAGGATTAAGAGAATCCTATATTGTGATTGGATTTCAATGCAATGGACTTTCATTCTTTAACTTTTGATTTTGATTTTTTTTCTGTACCCCTTTATAGATAATTGGTAGTTATCTTTATTTTATTTTTTGATAAGTACCATTTTTCATATAAGATGGTAGACTGCCTTACAGTTTTGCTGATTTATTATTTCTGTATCTTTTCCAGTTTAATACCACTGATTGCTTGTATGTTTGATACCCTATGATCGTTTTGGTCTAGCATGACTAGTATACCTAGATGAGACTTTCACTACCACCGTATGCCATGACCCTGTATGTCGTCCTTTTAAATCGTATGATTTGTTTAAGTTCTGAGACTTTGATTGTGGGGGTTTGACCTAGAAGGAGTATGAACATTTTAATTTCGAGGACAAAATTTTTCTAGGGGGGGTAGGATTGTAACACCCACTTTTCTAAATTGAGGGTAATTTTGAACTTTTGTAAAAGTTTATTATTTAATAATAGGATTTATGATTTATGGGAATTTTTAATTAATTTAATACTATTTAAAATTGGTAAATTATAATTTTGATGTGTTAGCTAGTGAACTCTAGAACTGTTGAGCCTAGAGACTAACCATGACCATGGGAACCTAACCATGTGATTAGAATGACTATTTACAACTTTTTAGGCTAAGGGTATTTTGGTCATTTTGTGACTTTTGAATTATTTAGGATTTTTATTAATTGGTGAATTTTAGATTATTTTAATAATATTTAAATTGATGTATTATGATTTTGGTCATTTTTTATATTTTAATATTTTGGGAAAATTTTATATTTTTAATATTGTTTTTATTGGATTTGTTTAGTCGGGTTTGAGTTTCGTCTCGTTTCGACTTGTATTGTGACACTGGTAGCTTAAACTCTAGATGGGACCCAATATTAAGTTAAGCATGGCTCACAAGATCCAACATTTAAGTTAGTTAATTAAACTAATTTTTATCATGTTAGAATGGTTATGTTAGAGACTCAAAACTAGATCATTTTGACCCCAAACTTGAACCTAGTCTAGACTTAACCATATGAGACTAGAGAGGGGCAATTAGGACATTTCCCATTAGCCCTAATGGACACTTAATGGCAGCCACCTTTAGGAAAGAATGATTCATTTCATTCATTACAATCTTGCCTCTTTTATTTTCCTTTTGTTCTTTCCCAATTTTAGAGAGCCTTCCCATTGATTTGATCTCCAAATCAAATCATTCCTTCACCAAACCTTCCCTCAATCATTCCCATTCTCCAAGGGAAGGGTGCTACCAAGGATTGGAAGAGGAGTGCAAGGAGGAGTGTCCATTTTGAGGGATCATCGTATCGGAGCCGTGTCCTAAAGGATTTTATTGGGATTCCACTCCCAATAGGTAAAATCCATCCTCTAAATCGCTTTTCTTTGCATATAAATTAGTTTTGAATCCGTAGGATCCATCCTCATGCATGTGTCCCATTTAGATTCAAATTTGAGGCCATTTGGAGCTCTCTTGAGGATTTTAGATATATGTCTTGTGTCCTACTTGATAGATCCCAAATTAGGACACCCCATGTGTATGTATGTATGATAATAGTTTAAATAGATATTTAAATTCAGTTTTATAATGGTTAGAGAGTGGATTGATCTTAGTTAGGATGGTTAGAATGAGTTTCGTTTGGATACCTATGTTTGTATCCAAGTATCTTGGCCTATATGTGTTCTTTTGTCAAATTCGTCATAATATTCATTCACGTTTTTATTAACCAAAGCAACTTAGAAATGTCATAACATTTAGCTTAGAACTCCGATTTATCTCCCTTTTTTTTTAAAAAAATGTATCGAAGTTAGCTTTCCAAATATATATTTTAATAAACCAAATTCCTTCTGTAACTTTCTGTAGAATTATTTGAGTGTCAGCTGTACGAAAGACGAACGTGTTTCGGTATTTTTGCGATTTCGGGAGCTTCTGGACACGAAAATACGATCCGTTTAAAGTTTCGGAAAGCTATCACAAAGGGCTACGACATACTTTAATCTTAGAATTTAGTGAATGCCCAATTGGTACAGTATTGGTTTTAAGTAGAAGAGTGACTATACGATATATGCATTTTGTGTAACCTATGAGCCTATGTAGTATGGGTATTAAATGAATATAGAGTTTATAATACATGATATGTTAGATGAATAAAATGATATATATATATGATATATATTCTCGTTACATTAATGTATATATATGGTTGAATGCAAGCATGTAGGAATACAATTAATATAATGTATGTAAGCAATGCATAAATGCATGAATGAAAGAATGATATACAATGTATGCATGAAACTATATAATGAATGCTAGATATGAATGCAAGGTATACATGTAATGATAGATATGAATGTATAATATATAAATTATATAATACAATATATAATGATAGCATGTATGGTAATGTAGAATATATGATGCAAGCATGTATATGTCCACTGTTTTTCCTTTTCCTTATATTCTCCTTTCCTTCCCTTTCCATTTCAGTTTTTCCCTTTTTTTTCCTCTTCTATTTTGACATGTTATATACAATATATATAATGTATAGATGCATGTAAGTATGTAATATGCATGAATGAATGTCATATATGAATGAATGAATCAATCAAAGGTATAAGTAAAATATAATGCATTGTAATGAATGTTAACATATATAATGTATAAAAGTATGTATGTAAATGTGCATGAATGTATATCTATGTAACTATATAAATATGCATGATGTAACATATGCCTATATATATAAATATGTATATAATGTGGATATGCATGTATGTATGAAGGTATGTATTTGTATATATTATCTATTTTATATTATGCATTATTGTGGTTCACATTGTCTTGTGATTGTGTGAGTGCTAGCCTCTGCTTGGTTAGGCCTAGTGAGACTTGTTAGACTTGTTTGACTTAGGTTTGACCTAGTTTGACTTTTAGGGTTGACTAGAGTTGACCAAGCATTGACCTTAGTCTAGATTGACCTAGATTCATATAGAATGCATTGAATTGCATCTTATTATCGTTTTAGACATATTGTGACTTGTGCTGTTCTATAGGAGACAGACACCACTCCTCGGACAGTAGATATTCTTCAGATACTCAGGATACATGCAAGTACATTCTCTGATAGTTCTCTCATTTATTTGTCAATTACTGTACTTCAGTTCTAGTTAGTTGTATGTGATTCTCTATTACAACACGTATGGATATTCTGGATTCATGTATACGACACACATTTATTATCTGGCCTCTATTACTGGAATCATTCTGGAATCATTTACTAGTATCATCATATTATGGCTGGACTCATCTTGAATCATTGTGTCGAAATTCTGGCTTCACTTGCTGGGAGGGGAAATACTAGAGTAAGACATGTAGACATACCCCAATTCTGGAATCACCCTATGCTGGAATCAAACTGGAATGATAGCCATCTTACACCCGGCCAGGTGTGTGATGTGCCGGATTACCTATAGCCGTTTACATGTCGATCTCGGTATTTTAAAACACACTGCTAGAGTATAGGCTGGACTCACCCTGGAATCATTGATCACTATGACAGGGATCGTCCCTTACTAGATTCATCTTGTATTAGATTCGTCTTGTACTGGACTTACATTGGAGTTACACTCGTATACATTTACTGTCTGGACTTATATCATATTACCCTGGTTCAGCTAGTTCTATTTTTACAGTCTTTATTGCCATGATTCTCCTCTTGTTTAGTTACTTACTTTCCTTGCACTTATCTGTCTTTCTTACTATCACCTGAATATAAACTTCCATATTCATCAATACAACTGTCTATAACTGCTTTATAGTTCTCTGTCATTTACTTGGGTTTTCTTGATGAGTTGTACTCGTTCTTGTCCTGACTGGACCTGTTGATAAATTTTACAGATAGCTTGGAGGTTGCCTGCTAGCCTAGAGGAGACACAGTAGAGATTGTATAGATAGTTATTTTAGTTGTCTTGAGTTGTATTTACTTTATGGATTACTATATTTGAGATTTGAGATGTTTTCTGGATTTGTGTATCTTAGACACTTAGACTTCTATCTGCGGTATCTCTTTGTGGATTTCATATTTTATCTATCTTTTATCATGCTCTACCTTAGATGTGATTGAGACTGTATTTGCTATGTCACCTCCATTCGGAGTGTATATAATGTACAGGTACCTTTATATTGTTAGATGTTGACCTAGGACAGCGTTCTACCGCCAACACTGCGGCGTAGGCTGGACGTATCCACTTTTCGTGCCCTTACTCTAGGGTGCGGGTCGTGATAATCACTACAGAGACCTCGAACCCCAAGGGCTTCCTCGACTGCAGAGGTTCCTCGGCTCACATGCCACCTCGTAGACCGCGCCCGGCCCCTTGATCACAGTGCTGTCCCTTCAGACTCGAGGAGCCATCTCCTTTTGGCTTGAACCACCACCACTGACGGGAACACCATCACGAGGTGCCGCCATCGTACCTGGACCCAAGCTACACTGATCGAAGCAGTTGTTCATCGGCAAGCCTCGCCGAGCTACGAGGGTACAAATCTGAGCCAGCCTCACCGAGCCACCACCGGAGTTCTCGTTGTCGTGGATCGACGTCCCTACAGCGCCGATAAGCCCTACCTCGATCTACTCCACTCTTTTCATTTTTTTATGGTTTATGTGGCTAAGAGTTCTAGGGTTCACATTTTTCTAATCGATCTGGAGGTTGGAGAAGGAGACGAAGATGATGAAGTGGAATTAGGGTTTCAGGATCAGAATGATGAAGTAAATTGGCGATCTAGGGTTTTTGGTCAGATTTGAGGAAGGAGAGAAACATTTGAGCAAAACCTAGGCTCGGGTTTTTGAACATTCGGTAAGGGAAGGAGAAGTGTGGATTTGAGTTAGGGTTTTATTGTAGTTGGAAGAAGAATAAAAAATCTTTAGGGTTAGGGTTTTGGACATTTGAAGAAGGAGGGGGTTGTAATAAAGTGTCGGCTGAAGGAAAGGTTGGAAGTGAAGAGAGAGAGAAGGAGATTTTATGTTAAGTTAGGGCTAGCTTAGTTATGGGCTGAATTTGGGATAGGAAATATGGGTCTGGCTGGAGTGAATAATTGGGCTAGTAATAAGTAGTGTGGGCTGTGCAAGATTAAAAGAAAAGAGAAAGCAGAATACAAATGGAGTCCGAGTCGGTTTAGTGTGTATGAGTGTAGTTGGGCTCTGGGTTGATGGGCTGAGTGATGGAGGAGGAGAATTAGTCAGTGATAGTAGCTGTTAAGGGACTGGGCTTGGGCCTGCTATTTTTAGGCCAGTTTATTTTGTAGCTGTGTTAGAGGCGTGGGCTTCGATAGGATTTGAGGCTTATGGATATTATTGGGGGCCTTAGATGTTGACTGGTCCTATAGAGTTAGGCTTGATTTTTTATAAAGTACTGTGTTGTAAATTTTGTATAAAAAATTCCTGCTGTAAATAATTTTATCATTGTTATATTTAGTATTATAAATTTTCCTTGACATTAATATTTGCCTTGTCAAGATCACTAATATGTATCAATTTCTAAATATTATTGTGATAGAATGAATTATTAAAATCTACCTATACTTGTTAGTAATTATCACTTATGATTTTGCAAGAAAAATAATCAGATCATATATAATTGGTGAATTGACTAGTTTATTATAGTATTTTTGCTAAGCTAGGATATATAGCTTAATTGCCAAGTAAAATTAACTCCTTTCTTATTTAGTATTTATATGGTAATTAATTAACTATATATACATATACCTATAATCAGTTATTGGTAGCTATAAGGTAATCTAGCTAGCTAGCCATCCTAGCTAATTGTCATAATTTCAAACCCTAACAACTTGTACCAAAATACCAGGTGGACATTCAAACTTATGCACTACTATTATCGGACTTCCAAAGCAAGGCAAGTACACCGACTTGAACTTTTACCTTGTATTTCTGTCTTACTTTTATGTTCTCATACCGGACACGAGATACACATGATTGTATTGTGCCTTGTTCATTGTATTGTGGCTCATTCTTCTTACTGGTTGGGGAAAATATTGACTAGTGTGTGACCACACCCAATCGAGGTATTGTGAATAGCCTAATCGTACACCTCACGTACGATTAAGCCGAACCTTATAGAATTATGATATTGTAAATTGTGAATTATGGATTATGGTCCCCAGCCGGTCACACAATAGTTATATATTTAAAATTTCACACTTGCATTAATTGTCGTGTTCGTTGTCTTGTTCATAGTGATTGTCTTGTTCATTGTTCTCGTACTTGTACTTCAGTTTCATATTCCAGTTCTGGTACCGTAGTTTCATATTCAGTTCTTGTACTCTGGTTTCATATTGTAGTCCATATTATTATCATGTATTTTAGATTATATTGTAGACTTTTTCTTGTCGGGATTGTGCTTTGCTTTTTTTTGACAGGATATGTTGCATGTGAGTTTGAGACCACATGGAGCATGGTGAGAGCATTGGAGTTGCAGGATTTAGATCATTGTTTAGATAGACTTTCTTAGATATTGTACATGGACATTGTATTTGAGATTCATCATTGTATATTTTTATTTTACCAGATTTGTCTCCGAATGACATTCTATAAATGACTTGGAGGATTTTGGTGATATTTCTGGAAACGTTTAGAGATGTTGTAGTGTTTTATATCATTGTGACTTAGAGTTTTCCTTAGTATTGAACAGCTTACTTCGTCGTGTCCATCGACGAAGGCTGGACGTGTCCGACTCGTATCCGATTATTCGGGAGCAGGCCCATGCAGGTCTATCCTAATGGTACTTAGGCTATAAAGTGCTATTGGGGGACCAGTGGAACTAAGAAAAACTCTTTACAGCATAAGATCCATGGGAAATGGTTATAGTTATGGTTATCAAAGTTTGATTATACTCATTATTTTTTAGGTTATTAATATTTCTAGGACATAGAAATCAACCGTTTATTTTCTATTATAGGATGGTTACTACGAGGAACACTGGGACTAGAGAGCTGCCTGCACCCGATGCACCAGAGCTTCCACCCCCTCCTTCGACGATCGTGCTTCCATAGATGATCACTCTCGACAGCACCGTGCTCATGGGGATCTTCCAGAAATTGATCGATGCTCAGAGCGCTCAAGCTGCGCAGTTCGTAGCTACCATTGTCGACGCACTCTGATCGAAGGACGCTCCACTAGCTCTGCCAGCACCACCAGCACCGAGGCCAGGGACTGCCAAAGACTATCAGAACCTCCGCCCGCTGGACTTCTGTGGCGCCGAGTGGATCTTGTACGTGGACGAGTGGCTGGAAAATGTGAAAAGATTGCTAAAGATGCTCGCATTCCCGAGGATCTATAGGTCGAGGTCGCAAGCATGCAGCTGTTTGATATCGCCATAGCTTGGTATAAAGAGGAGCCTCAGTTAGCTGCACCCTACCTGCTCTAGGCAGACTTTAAGGAGCTGTTCAAAGAGAAGTTCTTTCCATAGGTAGAACGATATAAGCTTCGAAATCAGTTCGAGACACTACAGCAGGGGAGCATGACCGTGGCCTAGTACACTTCGGAGTTTAGCTACTTCGCAGAGAGGTTAGTCAGCACCCCAGAGAAGGGAGCCCGAAGATTCAATAAGGGACCTACTCGAGAGCTTCACCAGACGGTCATTATCAGCAGGGTGATGAGTTATGCAGATATCCTGATGGTTGCCCAAGGAGTCGAAAAGGAGACGAAGACCGAGGAGGACGTGAAGCCACAGAGCAAGCGGACAAAGACGTTTGCGCCACCATCTCGCAGGGTCCATTGAAGTTGACCAACAGTCAGTCTAGGCTACCTCAGCGGCCAGTACTCCAACAGCAGCGTCATCTTTCTGTCCGAGCTTCGACATCGTCGAGACAACAGAGACAGATCCAAACCCAGTTTTCTTGTGTATACTGCAAGAGGCCGAGACACCATGTTAAAGAATGCCGCAAGAGGCTAGGGCAGTGCTTGGTTTGCGGATCTGCTACTCACCAAGTGAGGGACGGCCCCACTGCCTTCACTCGCCAGGGACATGCACCAGAGCCACAGTAGGAGGATCCAGCCATCCAGACTCCGCAGCCACATGGAGCGTAGCCAAATGGGCGAGTCTACCTCCTGACAGTCGAGGAGGTAGAGACCATCCCAATTCCGGATGAGTATTGAAGACCGGAGGCAATCTTGCATGGTCGATGAAGACCATGGATCGTTATCTTCTTTTATGATTGCTTAGGTTTTCCTTGTTGTTTCTTTGTTCGAGACTTGTCTTTAAAAGTCTCCTTATCTTTACTGTCTTCCCATAGTGCTTAGTGACCACTTGTTGGTCCTTGTTACCTTTCACTACCTAAAATCATTTAGTTTTGTTGTTCCTAATAATTCTTTACTAGCTTTTGTTCATCTATACCATAAACCGTTGAAATTTTGAGGACGAAATTTTCGTAGGGGGGTAGATTTGTAACTCCCTAAACCAATTTTGGTGAATTTCTAAGATTTTTCTAAAATATTGTTTTCCATGTAAAACTTGTCCTTTAGTGAGATATTCTATATATTTAGTACCGCTTAAAGTTAATTTAGTTTTGGATTCAAAATTAATATTTTGTTAATAATGATGATACTTCAAGTAATATTTATATATGATAATTATCAAGTTTAGTGATACTTTAATTAATCAGTGTTGGCTATAACAACATCCTGTTTTTTTAATTTTTATATAGACATTTATTTCAAAATTTTAGTAGTTGTTTTAAATACTGTTACTTTACGGTTTCTAAGGAGAGAGGATTAGTTTGATTAACTATTTTGTAATTAATTATTAATTAGCAACTAAGAAGGAAAACCATTTTTAGTTAACAATTGACATTGAGAAGACTCATTAACGAATTTTTATAAATTAATTATTTGTTATGATTGTTAATTAGTTACGACTAACTAATTCAGTTATAATTCTGTTACAATATTATTATTCTTGAACCCAGATCTATTGTTAATTACAACACTACCATTGTCCTTTTCTTGGAGAATACCCAAATATTTTATTATAAATTCCCAGTCCACAGTCAGCACAGTTCCCAATGTACAGTCCTGACACATCATCACTGACACACTCTCTCTACTGTTCTCTCTTTCTCCAGCCGTTCTTGGCCGCGTGCCACCACGCTCCACCGCCAACCTCGAAAGTCCACCAGTTCTTAATGCTACTGACCAGAGTTCCCCATCACTATAGAAGCTCAGATCCTCCACATCACCGGAGTCTGTGACGCTACCAGCCTCGACCTCGTCGGAGACGTCGTCAGTACACCGGACGCACCGCTGGAGTAGCCTTCGAGCCAGCGTCGACTCAGGCTTTAGATCGGAGCCGACTGAGTCTCAGACTTGCCATCACTGCAGAGGCCTTGAACCCCAAACACTTCCTCGACTACAGAGCTTCCTCGGCTCGCGTGCCGCCTCATAGACCACGCTCGGCCCCTCGATCAAAGTGGTGCCCCCCGAACTCGAGGAGCTATCTCCTTGTGGCTTGAACCACCGCCACTGATCGGAGCACCATCAGGAGGTATCGCCGTCGTACCTGGACCCGAGCCATACCGGATCGAAGCAGTTATTCGTCAGCAAGCCTCGCCGAGTTACGAGGCCAATAGATCTGAGCCAGCCTCACCGAGCTGCCACCGGAGTTCTCACCGTCGTGGATCGACGTCCCCACCGATCCGGTAAGCCCCGTCTCGATCTACTCCCCTCTTCTCGTTTCTTTGTGGCTACTGTGGCTAAGGGTTCTAGGGTTAGCATTTTTTTTAACCATTCTGAAGGTTGGAGAAGGGGAGGAAGATGACGAAGTGGAATTAGTGTTTCAGGATCGGGATGATGAAGTAAATTAGGGATCTAGGGTTTTTGGTCGGATTTAAGGAAGGAGATGGAAACATTTAGAAAAAATCTAGGCTAGGGTTTCTTGAACGTTCAGGAAGGGAAGGAGAAGTGTGGATTTGAGTTAGGGTTTCATTGTAGTTGGAAAAAAGAATAAGAAATCTTTAGGGTTCGGGTTTTGGACATTTAAAGAAGGAGGGGTTTATAATGTAGTGTCAGTTAAAGGAATGGTTGGGAGAGAAGAGAGAGAGAAAGATATTTTATGTTAAGTTAGGAATGACTTAGTTATGGGCCAAATTTGGGATAGGAAGTAGGTCGGGCTGGAGTGAATAATTGACCAAGTAGTAAGGAGTGTGGGCTATGCAAAATTAAAAGAAAAAGAAAGCAGAATACAAATAGAGTCCGAGTCGGGTTAGTGTGTATGAGTGCAGTTGGGCTCTGGGTTGATGGGCTGAGTGATCAAGGAGAAGAATTAATGAGTGATAGTAGCAGTTAAGGGACTGGGCTTGGGCCTGATTTTCTAGTCTGGTTCATTTAGTAGCTGTGTCAGAGGCGTGGGCTTGGATAGGGTTTGAGGCTTGGGGATATTATTGGGGACCTTAGATGCGGACTGGTCCTATAGAGTTGGGCTGGATTTTTTTATAAAGTACTGTGTTGTAAATTTTGTATAAAAAATTCCCGCTGTAAATAATGTTATCATTGTTATATTTAGTATTATAAATTTTCCTTGACATTAATATTAGCCTTGTCAAGATCACTAATATGTATCAATTGCTAAATATTATTGTGATAGAATGAATTATTAAAATCTACATATACTTGTTAGTAATTAGCACTTATGATTTTGTTAGAAAAATAATCAGATCATATTTAATTGGTGAATTGACTAGTTTATTATAGTATTTTTGCTAAGATAGGATATATAGCTTAATTGCCAAGTAAAATTAACTCCTTTCTTATTTGGTATTTATATGGTAATTAGTTAACTATATATACATATACCTATAATCAGTTATTGGTAGCTATACGATAATCTAGCCAGTTAGCCATCCTAGCTAATTGTCATAATTTCAAACCCTAACAACTTGTACCAAAATACCAGGTGGACATTCAAACTTATGCACTACTATTCTCGGACTTCCAAAGCAAGGCAAGTACACCGACTTGAACTTTTATCGTGTATTTATGTCTTACTTTCATGTTCTCATACCGGGTACGAGATACACACGATTGTATTGTGCCTTGTTCATTGTACTGTGGCTCATTGTTCTTGCGGGATTAGAGAATATATTGACTAGTGTATGACCACACCCAACCTAGGTATTGTGAATAGCCTAATCGTACACCTCACGTACGATTAAGACGAACATTATAGAGTTGTGATATTGTGAATTGTGAAATATGGATTGTGGATTGTGGTCCCCAGCAGGTCACACATTAGTTTAATATTTCAAATTTCATACTTGTATTGATTTTCGTATTCATTGTCTTGTTCATATTGATTGTCTTGTTCATTGTTCTCGTACTTGTACTTCAGTTTCATATTTCAGTTCTGGTACCATAGTTTCAGATTCAATTCTTGTATTCTGGTTTCATATTATAGTCCATATTATTATTCTATATTTCAGATTATATTGTAGACTTTTCTTGTCAGAGTTGTTTTTTGCTCTTTTCCTGACAGGATACGTTGCAGGTGAGCTTGAGGCCACTTGGAGCATGGTGACATCATTGGAGTTGCCGGATTTAAATCATAGTTTAGATAGACTTGTTTAGAGATTGTGCATGGACATTGTATTTGAGATTCATTACTGTATATTTTTATTTTATCGAATTTGTCTCCGGTTGACATTATATAAATAACTTGGTGGATTGTGGCAATATTTCTGAGAAAGTTTATAGAAGCTATGGTGTTTAATTTCATTGTGACTTGGAGTTTTTCTTAGTATTTGTAACGCCCTAGAACCAGAATACTGGAGAGCGGGGGCATACATAGCCAGCTACGTATATTAAAATGGAATCTACCTCGCTATACGGTCACAGATGTCTAGATATATGAGGGTTTAACTACAATCTATCAGTCTCTTAGGGTCATGAACAAGCCTATTGTCTCAATCCCAAGTAAGTGGTAACAGTGACAAGATGTTAGAGCACCAAATATATAATAGTAAGGCGTCCCATATATTACATATTTGGATGATCATGAAGCTAGTCATTACAAAATATGAAAACTAGCAAGAGTTTCAGTCATACATGATCAACCCTAGGATTTGTTAATCATGTTACAGTCCGTAGGCAAACAATAAGTAAAGTGCAATCGAGTTAACACGTGCTCGTCGGCTAAATGCCTCAAAAGAATACTTTTACAATAGAGTGGGAGGGCCAAAGATAAAACCCACTCGTTGCCAGGGTTTCGTTTAGTGGTCACCATCTGGCTGGAAGGTAGGGAGATCCTCTGGAGCTGCTCCGGTATCTGGCCATGCAAAACCAGCTGGGTCAGATCCCAGAAAGAGCAAGTACCACAAAGGAGGCTTCACTTAAGAACTAAAACCAGCAATTAGCACAAGAACATAATTATATAATAAAGGACTTGAAATATGGAAAATCATGATGATATACGATAAGATAACCATGGGACTATTCAAATAACCAAGTTACAACCCGTAAACCAAACAAGGACCGGGGTTGTAATCCTTCATCTGAACGAGACTTGGTTTCCCACCATTTATCGATAAAGTAAAGCACAAGCATTCAGGTCATGTAACAATCTTGTACAGAATTAGGACAAGACTAGACTGGGTTAGACACCATCTAATCAAATCACAGCCAAGCAATGAGTATGGCTTGATATTTTAACTAACTAGGGTTATCACAGGCCTAATTACTAGCAAGATGCAATGAGATTGTTCCACAGCCACAAGCCCTGCAGACCATCTAGGTTATCCTTGTCGAATATCCGTTCATGAAGGGTGCAACACATGACAGTGTACAGAAAATGTGCCATACTCGTTGGCAGGCTACAAGTCCACTTACGCACCCAGATAACGGGATTGCCTGTAGCTGGGAAATCTTTTCATGACTACTGAATTATTCTAGTTATTAGCCTTAGTCAATTTCAGTAGGTACCCCTGACCGTGGTACTCAGGGGTCCCCGTCCTAGACATAATGCAAGACAATACTGGTTCATAGGTACAAACACAATTGCCCACGGTGTCCAGGCCATTCATTCTTGTCATATCATGCTAGCTGTCGCAACAACATATCAAGGAGTATCATGTCAGGTTTACTTATCAAGAGTGCGCCACGACGGGCCACTATTATGTCATGTTACTTGTCAAGAGTGTACCACGACGGGTCACTATCGTGTTCATGGAACATGTTTAGAATTTTATATGGTAAAGCATTCTATCAAGGAACCCAAGTTACACAAAGGGTCATAAAACAAAAGCATAAATGTAACAACCCAACATAATAAAAGGGGGGGGGGCAAGGGCTATGGAAGGAGCCATGCGGCCGGGAGCCAAAGGTTATGGCTTATGCGGCCAAGAGGATACAGGGCCATGCGGCTAAGGGGAAGCGGGCTTATGCGGCTGAGGGAAGTGGCTTATGCGACTCCGGGAACACAGGCTCATGCAGCAAGGTGGATGAGAGTCATGCGACAATGGAAGAACGGGCATATGCGGCAGTGGGGGAACAAGCTCATGCGGCTCGGGGAACCAAAGCCATGTGGCTAAGGGAAAGCAGTGCCAAGAGGCTAAGGGAAAAGGGCACATACGGCCAGGAAACTGGATTCATGCGGCAAGGGGACTCATGCGACTAAGGAAACAGGAATATGCGGCATGGGAGCAGGGCCATGCGGCTAAGGAAGAAAAGTAGGGCCATGCGGCTAACTGCCAAGAGGTAGCTATGCGGCTAAGGGTATTCAAGTTCATGCGGCTCGAGAAACATGGGCTCATGCGGCTCGAAGCTCATGCGGCATGGGGAACCTAAGCCTTGCGGCTAAGGCCAACCGAAGCCATGCGGCTAAGGGAGAACATGCATATGCGGCAAGGGCCAACCCAAGCCATGCGGCTAAGGCTGCCAGAACCATGCGGCTAAGGGGAGCCGTATGGGACTTGCCGCATGAAAAGCCATGCGGTCAAGCACTGTTCTTCTACTCCAACTTTTCCGAGAAGAAGAACCATGAAAGCTATAGCTTCCAAGCTCCAATAATCCTTCATCTAAGGTCAGAATCCGGACTTCCATAGGTCTAAATGGGGCAGAATGAAATTTTCTACAACATAGAACCATCAAAACTTGAAAATAACAAGGTTTAATAGATCAAAACCCAAAAAATCTGAAAATACAACAAGCTTAGATCTACATGAAATAAACCATGGAAATTAGATATGCTAAGTACTAAAGTGTCTAAGAATCTCATGAGGAAGAAAATGGAACAACAAAAATTAAGTTCCTCTATGAAAAGTTGCACTTGCCTAAGCCTCTTTGGTAGGTGGAGAGAGTTAATAGAGAAGGAAGAAAGTAAATGAGAAAGTGGAGGAGAGAGAAAAGTTAGATTGGGTTTTAATGATGATGGTGGTGGTAGGTAGGGATTTTCTTCTGGTTTATGATGAACCCAAAAGCAAACCAAACCAAGCCAAACCAAACCAAGATAAACCATAACCAATGAAATGCTAAAATAAACCATGCAATGAGACATACAATACGAGTCAAAATATGTACACGTATACCAAAATACGTAATACGAACTACGGGCGCTACAACTCTACCCATCTTAAAAGAATTCCGTCCTCAAAATTTAATTAAGAGACTAGAGAGGTCAAGCAGCTACACTAATCACAGGCAAGATATAACTTAAGAAATCAATTAAACAATCAATCATGCAAGCAAGGAATCGAAGGCATGAGGCATAAGGAAGACATTATATCTCACGAGCCAAACAGTTCGGAATATCGCGATCGGATATCATCCTCACGCTTCCATGTTGACTCACCCAAAGGGTGATAACCCCAAGCAACACGGACTAACTTGATAGTCTTGTTCTTGAGTATCTTCTCTCTTTGGTCCAATATGGATACGGGCTTCTCTTCATACGAAAGGTTGGTACCAACAACCAATTTCGAATGATACAGAATGTGGCTCGGATCCGGGATATACCGTCGTAGTTGGGATATATGGAAGACATCATGTACCTCACGCAACGACGACGAGAGAGCGAGACGATAGGACACATCACCTACACGCTATAGAATGTCGAATGGCCCTATATACCTAGGACTAAGCTTTCCCCATACGCCGAAATGAATGACTCCACGGGTAGGCGAGATCCTGAGGAATAAATGGTCGCCGACAAAAAATTCAAGGGGACGCCGATAAGAATCGGTCCAATGGAACAGGCGATCTTGTACGACGCGAAGATGATCTCTGACTCTTCTGACCACCTCAACTGTCTGAATAATCATTTTCGGACCAAGCATCTGCCTTTCTCCAACATCGTCCCATACTAGCGGGGATCTGCACTTTCTACCATACAGTGCCTCGAACTGTGCCATCTGGATACTGGCTTGGAAACTGTTATTGTACGAGAACTCCACTAGGTGCAGGTGATCTTTCCACGAACCACCGAAGTCGAGGGTACAAGATCTTAACATATCTTCCAAGGTTCGTATGGTATGCTTTGACTGACCATCTGTCTGCGGATGATAAGCTGAACTGAACTGGAGGTGAGTTCCCAAACTCTCTTACAGACTGCACCAAAAGTGCGACGTAAATTTTGAATCTCTATCCGAGGTGATACTGACTGGTATACAGTACAACCTGACTATCTGCCTGAGGTACATCTCTGCTAGCTGGGCTGTCGACTGACCAACTCTGAACGGAAGAAAGTGAGCCACTTTCGTGAGCCTGTCTATAATAACCCAAATAGCATCTCTTCCAGCTGGGGATCTAGGTAATCCAGTCACGAAATCCATGTTTATGTGCTCCCACTTCCATTCTGGAATCGACAAGGGCTAAATAAGTCCAGCCGATCTCTGATGCTCAGCTTTAACTTGTCGGCAAAACCAAACACCGAGAGACAAACCGGGCTATCTCCCTCTTCATGCCATTCCACCAAAAGTGCTGACGGATATCACGGTACATCTTCGTACCGCCCGGATGAATCGAATACTGAGAACTGTGAGCTTCTGCCATAATCTCCTGTCTGATATCTCCACTGGGTACATAAAGACGCTTCCTATGTCGAAGTCACTACAAGGATAAAGGCTTTAGACCACAAAATTTTGGACGACAAAAGAAAATTACTTGTCCAAACTAATTTTTGGCGACTAAACAATGCAGTTGTCGCCTAAAGTCCTCTATATTGGTAAAATAATTATGAACTCTCTAGCGACGGTTTATTAGTTTGGGCCGACCAATAAGTTTTTCGCAATAAAAATATAAGATGACTACTAAAAATATTTCTCGCCTAAAGTATATCGAAAATACTAAATTTTCCAACAAATTTTTGGCGAGGATAAATTTTTTTTAAGCATTATCTTTCAGTCCAAAAATATTTGGCAAATTGTTTTGCCGCCAACTTTTTAAAAAAAGCCTAAGATGTAATTTAGGTCCAAATTAAATTTACCTAAACTGAGACTTATAAGAAAAAAAAAGACATTACTTTCTCCTCCTTACACAAGCCTCACCGTCCCCCAACCTTCTCCCACAATCCGGACTCTCCTTCTCCCATAATCCTCGGAAGCTCATGGCGTCGTCGCTCCTTCTCCCACAATCCTCGGACGCGCTCTCCTTCTTACACAATCCTCGATTGGCATCGCACCGTCGCTTTTTCTCCCACAATCCAAAGTAGCAACAACAAGAGGAGTCTTCTATTGACGGGTTATACGTTGCTTTTCATTGTTCTGTGCATAATGATTTACTCTAATTCATTAATTATAATTGGTTAAATTTATGTTGCACGGACACAACATGAGGACACATACACAATACCTATCACTCTAGTATATTTTGGAGTGTTCTATGTATGTCTGTTTGATACATGATCCTAAGACACGACATAGCCACATAACGTCAGTTTGGAATGTACGATGTACGTCCACGAAGTGTTTGATATATGTCCTAAGATACGACATGGCCACATAACATTCTGGATAACATGATTCTTCTCGGGAATAGTTGAATTCTTGATTCTTCTCGGTTCTATTTATTTGTTTTCAAACATTGCAGCTATATATATGTATATATATATTATCCAAGTTTTTGAAGAATGGAGATGCTGGGTTTGTTAAGATGATTCCTACCAAGCCCATGGTGGTGGAGACATTCTCTGAGTACCCACCGTTGGGTAGGTTTGTTATCAGGGACATGAGGTAGACTTTTGTTGGTGTCATCCATAGTAAGAAGAAGAAGGATCCTTTCGGAGCAAAGGTTACCAAGTCTGCAGCAAAGAAGAAAGGAAATGATATGAGGCTCATTTCATTTGTTATGTTCGAGGTCAAAAAATGGTAGTTTATCTTGTGTCGTAGTTGTGGTCACTACATTGGCAAGTTTTCTAGTGCTCGTGTGCAGAATTGGGTGCTTGATCGACGGTGGTGAAGGTAAGTGTCCTATTTTTTCTAGAGACTAGATGATATTATGCTTGCTTTTAGTTTATAATAGTATGTGATTGTCATTGGAACTATTTTGATTGCCAATTGTTATGATCTTTTACTTTTATGCTTGGGCTTCTTATTTGGAAAATGTTTGTGATATACATATATATAATATATATATTTATAATATATATATATATATATATATATATATATATATATATATATATATATATATATATATATATTAAAAGAAGGTAATTGTGGGGAACGCTCCCACCGGGAATCGATCTCCTGACCACTTGGGCCGCATGCCTCATTACTACCACTAGGCTAGGGGTCATTGGCTATACCAAAGTTCTACGCTTTAGTATCTAGACATTGTAGATATTATAGCAAAGTTCTATTCTGAGCCTACTAGTAGAAGCTGATCATGAAGTACAAAGATAACACTAGGGAGATGTCAGATGAGAAAAAAAAGATAGAATTGTTAATTATGAGTGAGATGACGAGAAAACAAGGCTCCTATCATCCACAGACTATTTACTTAGACTTTAATTACTAAGAGATTATTAAACAATAATTTTCAGAGAGGAATAATTCTTGAATTTTTGGATTTTGGATGAGTCTAGTCCGCGATGAAGAACAACAATGCATCCGATTATAAAACGAATCTCTAGATTGTCTTGGATTCGATTAGCAATTCTATTCTTTTATTGCACTATAGCAATAATTTGGCTCAGACCAAAGAAAATTAATAAATTAAGGTAAACATTTTCTATATTCTTGTATTGAAAAGGGGCTTTTTTTGTATGTACTCAGTATATTGACGCCAGAAAGAATCCATACATGTCTTGGCATGCACCTACTTTTACAAATATGAAATGATTCTACAAGATGTGGGAGTTGGTACTAGAGGGTTTATATAAAAGGCAATATAGGTATCTAAACTTTGGATAATTCGAAGAATTAATTGAATTATTGTCTTGTCTATGCTAGTTATATCTGTTAGACATGTTAGGTAGTATGCTACTATATGACAAGTCTCGTACCTAGAGGGCTAGTTGGCAAGTAGGTTAGCACCTTTTGCTCTTGCAGTTCAAGCTCCTGCAACAAAGAAGCACCCTCTTTAGTCTTTACATTCATAAAGATAACTAGATCTTAATGTTAAATCTAACAGCTTGAAGAACAAAGTAGTCATCAGTTCATGCCATGTGGCAGTATAACTGTTGCATTTATCCGTTCTTTTATAGTTTATACCACTTAATTTCTATCATATGTATATATTTCACTATGCTGGATATCCATGTAATACGTATTGATTAAGTTATTATTGTTTTCTCAGACATGCTCTGTTGTTTTTAAAAAAATTCCTTTTACATGGATTCAGGAAGTCTCATTATTTAAAATCTACAAGAAATAATAAAAACTGAAGGCATTAGAGGAATGTATCATGGTCTTTCTCTAAGAATCTTGGCACTACTACCAAATTGGCTATAAGTGTTGGTATTTTCTTTGTTAACTTTTGGCAAAGTTCAAATATCCTGTAATCGTACAGATCTGACTTCTATTAGAATAATTCAGTTGTGCCTATTTTATACCTTAAGTTTCTTTTAAAATAGGAAATATGATTAATCTATTTGCCACATATCGAGGGTACCATGTCGGACCATTTTGCTACAAGGTTTCCGCCATCTTCATCCTCCTAGATTATGATCTGCCCAATAGAGATAATCTCATCAACCTTCAATAGACTTTTTTTTCCTAATAAAATATTTCACCTCAAAGTATTTACTACTGTGCTACCCAGCCTTCCTTCCCGGTAGTCAAATTAAACTATCATCCTTATACATCCACCCAAAGTTTGGACGTGGTTGTTCTTTTCTTTTATCTATCTGAATATATGGTCTCTACATTTATAATCTGGCTATTTTCAAATTTTAGTTTGTTCCTTCGTATTTTTCTTTTCATTCTTCAGGCTGATACAAGGATTCATTCTTCTACAACATTTCTTTGGGATCAAAAGGGGAAGGATATTCTCAGGTTTGATATTGATAAGCACGTCAATTGTAAGGATTTAAGTATCAGCCAAAATTGATATCAACCGGATTGGAAAGTTCCGAAATGGCTACCAAAACTTCGAAACTAATACCTCCGAAATCAATATTAAAACCAAGTTTTTGAACCTTGGTTTATTCGAACTTTATATTTGTTTGGTGTTACTTGCAGAACCCTTATCATTTGGATGTTTTTCGTTGCTTGTTTCCACATAGTTTGCACTGTTGTAAGTAAATCATTTTATAGCAACATAAGTATTAATGTTCCTTCCAGATGTTGCTCTTTGGTGCAGTAAAATGATTGTATATTAATATAGCCTATATCACTCATAATTTTCCAGATTTCTTTTCTTTGCACATTCCTTTCTAAATTTCTAAAAAAATTTGGAATACATCATGATGGAGCTCTTATTCTTGGCAGGGTTTACTGATGAGACTCCTTGAGATTACTTATATAATCTTGGACCAAATGACAGGATCCAGGATGTAGATGAGAGGCTTGAGCTATGTAGAGGAACAGTCGAATTTGTTGGTACTATGCAATTCTTGGTCTGCTAAAGTTTTTGATTTTTCGTTAGCACTACTTTTATATGGCGGCCCTTCTTTATAAACGTTAAAACTTAAAATAAATGCAACATAGAGAACTTCATTGTGTTTACTATTTTTCTTTCATTTCTTCCTTGAATCTTTGAGGATGTCAAAGTTGTTCTTAAGAATCTCGTGTTATGAAACTGTATCATCCATGGATGTGAAAACCCACTTCTTGGAAGTACATGGCATAGTGTAGGTCGAGTCAAAGCTAACCTGTGTTGTGGAATTAATTGTAATGAATGACAAAGTATAAGAGGTTTCTCAAAAAACATTTGTAAAATATATGAGTTAACCTTTAAGATTTATGAAAATTGTGCATATTTTGGTTGGTCTCTCTCTCTATATGTTCTCTGTATTTGAAGTTTGATTGCTTTTCATTTCGGTGGGTTTGGTAAATTCTATGTTTATTTGCTCTGGATATGCTGCCAATATGCAGTGAAGTTTATTGTTTGAGTTATTGACTACCACTTGTTTGAGTAATATGTCTATTTTATGTTATAAATTTATTTCTGATTTTAATACTACTAAATTTTAGTGTTAATTCTATTTATTTCTCTCTTTATGCATCAGTGCAGCCTTTTACTTGTTGTGGCAAAGTGGATTAGTGAGGTAAATATTTCTTGATTTGTATTACGAATTTTTGATATTTAAGTATTATAACTTATGCTTTTGTAAATCATTTCAATCTCTTCGGCTCTATTTGTTTCTATCTTAACCGGAGGACTGTGTTTTTTCATTGATCATTAAAGTTTGTTTATTGCAGTATCTAGATAAAACAAAGAAACTACTTAGAAGAATCAGAAAAGTTGCATATGAAAGTATTAAGCTTAGGAAAATTTAGGTTCTTGTTTCAGCATGTTCTCTTATGTTTTTTCTACCATTAAAGTGTCAGTTTTAAAGGGTGCTTCCAAATTTGCATAAATGGAGCTAATGAAATAAAGGTTGGTGTTTCCTTTACTAAGTTGGATTGTTAATTTATGTTTCCTACTTACAATGGTCACTTATATCAGTAAGTGTCTAATAATGAGTCTTTATACTTTCTTTGTTTTCAATCGATGATAGGTATAGATATTTTAATTGACAAACGTACAAACTTTCAATTATCCTTTAGTTATTCATAATTTATTTTTCTATGACATGAATGCAAGCTTTGGCATGCAAGTATTGGTTTAATATATTAACAAAATACTTAATAGTCTCTTCTTTAGTCTCCTTGTGTTTGTACTTATCATAGCAATTAGAATAATAAGACTGAAAATAAACTTGAAACTTAATTTTCTCAAACCAATTTCTCTGTTTTCTGCAGTCGTGCTTCAGATTTTGGACTGATGAAGATTGACGAAACATGTTGCAGCCATCAATTCGTTAAAAATTTCCCAAGGGTGGAATCTTGAAAATGATGGTACCTGCTCCTTTCCCTTCCTGTGTGATAATGGTATATTTCTGTCGGTCTCGAACTATTATCTTGAAGTAAAATCATGGCACCCATTTATTCAATAGATTGTGTTTAAAGTTACTTTTCCATTTTTCAGAAAGTAGATACAATTATCCTTCGATTGTCTCCTCATGAGACAAAGTAATTTACATACATTGCTTCTATGGGAATTTTACTGAAGCCCTACTTAAGCTTCTAAGGTAGTGAAGTCTGTTTGGTTGATTTGATCAGAAATGAATAGCAAGATTTTTTAACACGATAATATGAATATGAATTTTATAATGTATAATATTTATTCTTTTTGTAAATTTTGGACAGGATTATTGTTAGAAAAGAAAATTGCTAAACTCCTCTAACTTGGGAGCAACGATGGAGGGAGTTGCTAGCTAAAAAGGATGTCTGCAGAAATTCTATAAAGAGATGTAACTTTTTTATTTTAAGACCGAGTTCTTTAACACTAAGCTTCATTATGGATGTAATATTTTCCTTTTACCTTTTGATGTGATCGTGGATCACTACAAATTTTATTATCCATGTTTTGTAATAGAAGTCTGTTGACTTCAAACATTGTTCTTGTTAATTGTAATAATACATTAAAGGTTGAGCATTTATTCATAATATGGGAATGTATGTATGTTTATCCTTTTGTCTCAAGATCGACCAGTATCGCATACTATTTTGACCACTATTTTTTATAATAAGTTAATTTTCTTGTAGTGGCCAATGGCGGTAGAAGCCAATTATAGTTGCTATATAGTATCTTGGGTGACCAATGTTAGTCGCCACATACTACCTTTGACTGCTAATAGTAGTCTTTATACACTACCTATTGTGACCAATCATAGTCGCCACAAAGTGTATTAGGCAACTAATGATAGTAGTCACACACTACCTATTACGACCAATTATAGTCGCCACAGACAACCTTGGGAGACCAATGATAGTCGTCACAGACTACCTATGCTAACTATTTTAGTCGGCAAAGGTATTAGTGCACCCCTCCATCCAAAAAAATTCTACAACCTAAGACGACAAAGCTTTCTTGGCCAAAACATTGGAACAACAAACACATTTTCTCAAAACTGTAATGTCCCAGTCCCAAAATACATAGGACCGAGCACGTGAACATGCCAGCTGCACACATATGAAGAATACTCCAATATATGGAATTCTCATATATGTACATAAGCTGTAAATAAAATAATCACAGGCCAGAATAACATAATCTAATCTCATCACAGCTCAACACAGAAGAATATAGAGTCCAAATAAATAAATAAGAGTATCAAAAGATAGCCGGGTGAACATGCTCACTCCAAACAGCTATGAAAAATAGTCTCACAAGATCGGAGTCCAACCTCCGTAAAATAGAAAGAAATGAGATGTAAAAATAATGTCCACTAATGTCTCAAATATAGAATAGACTAGGAATCAGTAGGGACTGCCTCGTCATCAATGTATGATAGCTCCAACGCTGCTCCGTACTCTTGTGGAAAATTGTCTAACCCTGAAGAGATAACCAGGTCCTCAGGGGACATAGCAAGATACAAGAAAATACCATGCCATATAAACTATGATAATATAATAAGAGAAAAAGGCATGCATGCAATCGGGTTCCTAACCATTTTACTGTGAATATGCAGTTTGAGATACAATCCTTCGACGCATGAGCCCTGGCTGTAAATGGGATCGGCATAGTTTCCATAAAGGGCACTAGGGGCCTACGTCCATAACGCTCTGGAAGCGTCAGAGGGCACCATGTGCAAGGGCTACATTCATAACGCTCTGGGAAACGTCAGAGGGCGCCTGGAGCCTGCGTCTCCGGAGGAGCGCACAGGTAATCAGGGGAGTACAAAGAAGCCCATATGTCAGGTATTGTTCTCCCCATCCAATGCCTAGTATCATCATCTCCATGACTGATATGAACCTCTAATAACCGCCAAGTCTTCTAACATGCAACACTATTGGCAGTTACTCCTATCCGTCGTACGCTCCATAAGTATCGGTGGCCAGCCGACTACACGGGTACGTGTCCTATATGTGACTCACAACACGTGGTAAGCAAGTGTGAAGGCCGTATGAGATATACCAATACCTCATCATCAAAGGGAAGGTCACTAAACTAAGTCAATGCAAGAGAAATAAGTAAAAGCGTAAAAACGACCGATAGAGACGCCTGCCCCAAGTGTGACTTGGACGCACAGTTTAATATCACGAGTCAAGAAATGATGAAAATAACAACTAAAAATAATAATATAATAATCACAGAGGGAGGTGGCAAGGTATCTTGCCTGATGGCGCAAAGTGGCAAGCCCAAGAAATCAGAGTGTGAGCCAAGAAACGTCACAGTCTCCAAACAACTCCGGACGCTGAAATAAACATCAAAAACGCACATGGTGTAAAAGATATACCTAGGAAATACCTTTCCAAAAGTCTAATTCTGGAACGGGAACAAAATCGTAATTTCGGGTCAAAACGATGTCCGCCGTTTGACCCGCTTTGCACCGAAATGCGTGCCAAAGTCTATGGTCTCAAAAGTCGTCAAACTACATGTCTACGGATTCAGTTTAAGGTGAGGAACTCAATGGTATGTCCAGTTTTGGATTTTGATGAGCCGTGTACAAAATTGCCCGTTTGAGTGGGTCACGGGCCCGCCAAAAAGGGTTCCAATTCGACCTTCTCAGAATCGAACCAAACTTGGCACACAGGACCATAATTTCGATCTGGACCTGTTGGCATAAGTTTCGTTTCGAATCGACGACTGTACATGAAGTTAGGACAAAGTTTGCAAATTGGCGATATGGGGTATCTCGACGGACACGGGCTGATTTCGTCGCACACACACGACGAAGCTGAGTTCCGTCAGTTCCCACACGTCGGCAACGTCTATACGTGCCTTTCGATGCGTATAGCGTGCAACCACGTTGCCCAATTTTTTGGGGCACGTGCCGTATCGGGATAAAGTTTCTAAAATTTACTATTTTACACGCAGTTTTTCGGCCAACTTTAACAGCAGTTTAATTCATGCATAGTAATCGAATTGCTGAAATAAAATTTGCGTTATAATCTCGTTTATGTTGTTAACTACTGTTTTCAATTAGATGGTTGAAATTCTCAGTATTTGGGTCGAAAATCGGCTTCTAAATCGTGGGTTGGGACTGCCCTAAAACTGTTCTGTTCTGAAATTTTTTCGGAAACTTGGGTTTGAAATACCGAGCGATATATGTGGTTTCGCTTGATTCTACCAGAAAGGGTTTTGAGAGGGTCATGTCTACTTGCGATAGGAATTTATAGAAGTTGAAACGGCTACGTGTGGAAGGAGAGAGATAAGAGGGAAGAGGAGTACCTCGCTGTCGATGGGAACAGGGGAGTGCCCTGTTCTGTGCCGCGGCGTCGAGTCTCTGGGTCGACCGGCGGTCAGCGATGCACGGCGGCGGCCGATGGGAGGTCGGGGAGGTTCGAGGTCGAGGGGCTTCATGTTGGGATGAAAATTTTAGGGGTTTAGTGGTCGGTTCGTGGAGCAGTTCTTATACTGCTGCCGCCGCTTCTCTTATTCGGAATAGGAATACAATATGGGGGGCTCGGGTTGAATCAATAGCAACTGCTGCTGCTAAATTATTAGCTTTAGGGGGGTCTGGCCCTACCCCGCGGCTTAGTAGCTGCTGAGGATGGGGGGTTCGGCCCACCACCCCTCTACTACTTTTTTTTTTTACAAACAATCTATATGTATATATATATATATATATATATATATATATATATATATATATATATATATATATATATATATATATATATATATATATATGTATGTATATATTCACAAGAACAATTCTATAATTCGTAATCAAGTATCAAAAATCTCTTTGTAACAAAGGTAGGCGATAGTTAGTAATATTTAAAATATCAAGCACACAATCATACATATAATATATTTATATACATATATATATATATTATATATATATATATATATATATATATATATATATATATATATATATATATATATATATATATATATATATATAAAAATATATATATATATATATATATATATATATATATATATATATATATATATATATATATATATATATATATATATGTATATATTCACAAGAACAATTCTATAATTCGTAATCAAGTATCAAAAATCTCTTTGTAACAAAGGTAGGCGATACTTAGTAATATTTAAAATATCAAGCACACAATCATACATATAATATATTTATATATATCTATACATACGTTGTAGGTCCTAAAAATCAAGTTGCACCCATCAAAAAAGCAATGAAAATCAAATGGAGCACCCTTCAAATGAACTGCGCAGGAGACAGACTGCACAACAAATCAACTACGCGAGGCCAAACCGCGCTAACATCCAAGCGCGCAATGCTGACGTGGCAACGTCATCATTACCTGATACAAAATTAGATTTTCTGACAACTGACAGCCCGAAAAGCGAGGAGTCTGTTCGTTTCTCAAGCTGCGCCGCATTTTAGGACAGCTGTACAGCCAGCACAATCTGCCACCTCAACCGAAGCGCAATCTGCCAGATCCTCTTCAGCGCAGTTCGATCCCAGCGCAGTCTGAAGCTAGCACAGTTCAAGCAGCACAATCCATCAAGATAACTGACATTTTACACGTGGCCTATATGCCATCAATTGCTCACCACATGGCAACCGTCTGTACACGACCATGCGTATTTCAATCAAACAATGCCATACGTCTAATACAGTTGAGCCACGATCGAGTAACTGCCAGCACAGTTCGCTGCTTGCGCAGTCCGATGCCTGCGCAATCCAGTCTGTGCAATCCAGAAATAACTACTAATTAGTTATTTTCCAGAACTCTATAAATAGAGTTTCAAGTCCTTCATTATCAAGATCAGATCATTCAAGATCATCAGAGAAATCAGGAGTTCTTGCCCAAATGCTGCTCCATTCTTCAGAGGCTATCGTCTTCATAGTTCACATCGTCCAAGGAATAAAGCGATCGTCTTCAGATCGAATTCCTATAGTTGTACTTTTCCAGAATTCAATTGTAATCTTCTTACGAAGTTTGTGAAATAAAAGAACTTTTGTTTTTGCAAACAAAATGACGACTCTGCTGGGGATGACTTTCTCCTCCGACAAGGAAGTGACAACTCAATGTGACGTTGCGTCTATCGGAAAGACGCAGAAGACGCTGGTTGTGAAGGTCAACCAGACTGCCTATGAGACGATGATCAACTCCGGGGCTACTCGTCGTACTGCAACCTATGCCAAGAGCAAGGTTCGTTCAGTATGGACTCCAAAGTCCTCTGTGCAGTCCTCTGCACAGTCCTCTACGCAATCATCTGCGCAACCTGCTGTCTCTGCTGCTAAAGAGCCACTGGCCACTTCTTCTCCTGAGCAAAACACCACTTGCGCTACCAAAATACAAGGCAGAGCTCCTGTGCAGTGTACTGCTCCTCTTGCTGCTGCGCAAGCCACTTCCTATGCTGCTATGGCAAAGTCCAAGACTCCTCTCCCCCTAGCGCCGTTGGTGACTTCTTTTCCTCCTACGCAATCCACTGAAGCCAGAGCTCCTGCTGCGCAAACTACAGTTTTTGTGGCCAAAAGGCCATCTGTCAAAGCTCCCCAGGCGCAATCAATCTTAGCGTAAGCTGTTCCAGTGCAGTCTAATAGGGATAGTCCTTTAGCTAATCTCCCTTCTTCTCATAGCAAGAGGAAAAACTCTGCTCCTCTTCCCAAGCACCCTGTTGCTCCAGCGCAATCCACTGGGGGTAATCTGTTGACTGTTCCTCCTCCTCCTCAGAACAAAGGAAAAGGCCCGCTGGTCTTTTCTCAAACTTTTTCGTTCCACGACTTGGAAGACAACAGAGGGAAATGCTCTTTAGCCAACCCTTCTTCACAAAATAAGGGAAAAGGTCCTTTGGTCTTTTCTCAGTCTTCTCCGATTTTTACCGTAGAAGACCAATCTGAACGTGCCTCGGCACCAATCAGTACAAGAACTCTCTCAAACAAGAGTTCTTCTTTCCATGCCAAAGGGAAGTATACTGATCAAAGAGGTATTCTGCCTACTCCGGTAGCAGAATTCCAAGATCTTCCAACTCTCCGGATATCTCGCTCAAAATAGCAAAAATTACTGGTGTCTCAGACAAAAACCCATAGGGGTGAATTTGCTGATCTACGGACTTACCTCAATAGACCAGCTTCTATGAAACACAAACAACCGATGCCAAAGATCAACCGGCATCAGAGGCAAACTTCCAAGATGAAAAATCCTGACACCTATGCTAATGAAGTGCATACTTCTCTGTATACTCACGGGACAAAACATCTGAAGAACTGGAACCATGTTTCGAATGTGGTCAAAGAACATATCCCTCAGACTTCTTCTCATCCCGTCATTGTTCCTGATCTCCGAGAGCACCTCAAGCAAAAATGGGACAATATCTCAACACCTCTAGTTCAGCCACTTGGATACCATTGTAATCACAAGGTTGTCATCAAGTGCTGTTGCCAGAAAACAAAATAATCTGTTTTCGATCGTCTGAATTTTGCAACGTCTGAACCAATGTCAGAAGATGAAGACGAAGTGTTGTATGCTTCCGTCAACATGACTTTTCGAGACACTGGGGGTAGAAAGTGCTCCAAACACGGCAAACCTCGCAGGCCCAGCCAGCGGTACTTAGATTTACTCCAAGAATCTTCTGAAGGAGTATTTCAATACACCAGATCCCGAAGCCGAGACACAATCGGTCAAGGAAATCTTCTCCAAGATCCCTCTGGTCATCTTCCTACTTCTCATTCAGAAGATGATTCCTTCTCTGATTATGATGCATACAGCAAAAGTTCTGAACAGACAGTGTCTTTTACTGTACCTAGAGAAGTGACAGCATACGTTGTCACTGAAGACCCAGATGATTCCAGTTCAGCAAATCAAGAACAACGAATAGCTGCACTGGAGGATAAGCTAAAGACCAAGGCTGAAATGGTCGCAAGTATGCATTCTATTATTGTGGCCCAACATACAGTACCACCGACCGTACATGCTACAAATCCTGAGATTATAGCATTGTCGGTACCTGTTAATACAGGTCTGGAGGTAGTATCTCCTCAAATACCCCTGTACAAATTCAACTTACACCCAGTTAGTCAGGAGCCGGGGGTAGTACTTATCACGCTATTCCTCCTCCTAACACTCAGCCTGCTCCTTCTGCGTCATCGGAGGATGCTAATGAAGCTGTCAAACTCTTGCGCACTCAATTCGAGGCCTTCAAAGAGAAGGACAACTTACAGAGATTGGGGATCAAACAACCCTACCCAGTTCAATGGAAGGAAGTCCCATTTCTTCCAAAGTACAAAATCCCTACAATTTTGCTATTTGACGGCAGCACTTCTTCAAGTCAATTTATTAACCACTTTGAGGTAATAATTATGCAACTTCAGCCAAATGACGCTCTTCTTACCAGGGTGTTCGTCGACTGTTTAGCCGGTGTAGCATACGATTGGTACAGGAGCTTGTCCGAGGGCTGTATCACCTCTTTCTCGAGTTTGAAACAAATCTTCTTGGAGCGATTCTATGAGAGAATCAACGATATGACCATGTCGGCCCTCAACAAGATCAAACAAAGACATAATGAAACCGCTGAGAGTTTCATTGAACGATTCTACCGAGAAGTATTAAAGATGCCTCCTGGAAGTCCGACCGCTGTCACTATAGATACCTGCAAGGCAAATCTTTTGCCTATCATCAGTATGTGGACGTGGTTAACTCAATTTCAAGATTGGCCATCATTTATTGTCAATGCTAAAGCAGCTGAAGTTAGCGCTGACAAATTTAAGCAGTTGGAGTACACATGTCTAACTCCGACCGGGATGAACACCCGACAGCTAGTAGCGGTAATCACCAGAATAACCGTAAGGGTAAAGAAACTTTGAACATCAATCTGAAGAACAAAGAATCTTTGGCTGTCAATGTAGCTCCACCTACGTCTGCTTCTACTCCTTCTGCCCCTCCACCAAGGGAACTTCGTCCAAAAGTAGAGTACTCCTTTGACGAGAATGACACCGTGAGCATCTTCGATTGCTTAATCAAAAGCAATAAGCTCCAACTCCCAGACCCGAAGAAGCCCGACGAGGTCGGTAAGACTGATCATCCCAAATACTGTGTTTATCACAGGTTCATTGGGCATCCCACTCGAGCATGTTACGTGCTCAAAGGCAAAATTCAAGAGTTAGTCAATGCTGGTGTTGTCACTCTTCAACAAGATGAGAAGACTGTTACCGCGAATATGGTCTCAGTATAGTTCGGTAACTTCCCTCCATAGATGGTACAGCATGGTGTCATCCCTATCCTTAAGGCCACTCTTGAGATCGAGAATCTCCCTCCTCCACGGAGTGAAGGTCTCGTCCCCTTATCCCTTGATAATGGCGAGATTATGTGGATTCATCCTGATCTTATTTTTGACTTCGAGGCTCCTTCTAAGCAAAAAGACCGCTCCAAGGGCAAAACAAAGATCTGCAATATGGTGTCTTTTGACCCCATAGTTGAAGAGAAAATCCTGCTGTGTACCAGGTCAGGGAAAGCCTACCTACGGGAAGTTCCTGAAAATCAAAAAAACCCTGCTTCTTCTACTGAGTCCGCTCCAGTACAACCTATCTCTGCTGAGGGCATCCCTGCTATGTCTTCACCGGTTGTAAAACCCATTCCCCCTAAGCCGCCAGCAGCCGACAAAGGCAAACAACAAGTCCGCTTCGACAAGCCTTTGAAGAAGTCATCTCATTCTGGACTTGAGAAACCATACAACTTTGATATTTTAGCTCAACTAGCTAATACACCGGCCAGGTTGTCAATCTTCGAGCTCTTGTACCTCTCCAAAGAGACTCGAGAAACTCTGAGTGAAGCTCTCATGCAGGCAGAAACTTGTCTAACCCTCCTAAAGAAGCCGAAAGCAGAGCCTGTCTCTTGCCTCCATTGTCACAGTGTGTTGGAATTAATTCCAAACATTACCTTCACACAGGATGATATGCTGATGGAAGACAATATGCATGACCGTCCTCTATACTATACAGGATATGTCGACTCGATGAAAGTCGATCGTATTCTGATAGATCCAGGGTCTGCCCTCAGCATCATGCCAAAGACAATGTTAGATGCACTGAAGATCCCAGTACATAGTCTTTCAAGTACAATTACCACCATCCTGGGGTTCAATCAAGGAAGAAGTGAGCCTTTGGGCAAGATTCGCCTAAAACTCTAAATTGGCAATCTCCACACAAAGGTGACCTTCTACATTATAGACAACCATGGTTGCTCTTACAATGCTCTTCTGGGGAGACCATTTCTTCACGAACATAACATTGTTCCTTCGACTCTCCATCAATGTTTCAAGTATGTTGATGACAATGGAGAGGCTCAAAAAGAGGTTGCGAATCTCTATCCTTTCAAAGGTGTCAAAGCATATTGTAACGATGCTCGCATGTATAAGGATGAATTCATGAAGGTAGTACTGGCTCTGGATACTGAAGTAGAACAAGAATCAGTGCCTAATGACACCCTCATCATACCTGTCAAAGGGCGTATTTCTCGTCCTCAATCCTCCAAACCACTGGCTATTCACTTGCCAGTCCAGAAGCAACCAACTGATGGTGGTCAAGATCAAAGGGAGCTCACCTCTTCTGAGCCACTTGTTATCGACCTACGTCGTAACAAGGATAAAAGGCAGCTCACTTCTTCTGAGCCACTTGTTATTGATTTATCTCATAACAAGGATAAAAGGGAGCTCACCTCCTCTGAGCCGCTTGTTATCGACCTCCGTCGTAACAAGTCCAATCCTACTCCACGTTCTTCTTCTCCCTCTCTTGTAATCAATCTGACCAAGTCTGCCAATGCTAAAGGTCCTGTTGTAAATACAGATGTACAAATCAATGAAAAAGCATCTCATTTCCAGTATACTGATGTCATTTATCATGCTAAGTACTATTTGGATATGTTAGATAGCTTTCAGTCATTTACAATGGGAGTTGTACAGTTTCTTCAAACAGAGGTCTTACTCGAACACCCAGATGATTCATACTTTGTTGTCCCTTCTCGAAAGAGAGGCGAGAGTCCGATACTTTTTAGTAAAGGACCAGAACAAAAATTCAGCTATACGGATGATAGCAAAAATAACGATATGGGACATCTCCAACTCCGTCGTTATAGTCAACAATCAAAAGACATCATCCGAAAGATGGGTTATGACTTCAAGAATGGCTTCAACTATGGTAAGGGTAGAAGAACTCCTATCCGTACGGTTGTTCCGAAAGGAAAATCAGAGATGTACTACAGCAGGACAAAAAGAGATCTCGGATATGCTTCACCTCCGATATTATCTCCGAAAACCTCCGAGTCTGATAGTGAAGAGCGTTCTAACTCTTCTGATTCCAGATCTTGGGATTCTGACACTAGCATTGGTCAGGTTCATCGGCTGATCGTATCTTCTAACATGGTCTCCGTCGAACTTCCAAAAGATTATGACGAAGATATCGAAGAAAGTCCTGAAACAGATCCTTGGGCTCAACGAATAGATACCCAATGGGAACTCCGATTCGAACAACGAGAACCTCCTACTGAAGATCAATTGGTCTAAATTGACATAGGAGAAAGGGTCACCTCGTCCGATATTCATCAGCAAGAACCTTCCAGAGGAGGATAAACAAGAATTAATTCTTCTTATTCGAGAATACATTGATGTCTTTGCTTGGAGTTATGAAGACATGCCAGGTTTAGATCCCAAAATTGCCATTCATAAACTGAATATTTTGCCTAATGCAAAGCCAGTCAAACAACATCAAAAGTGATTCAAGCCAGAAATGATGGACGTTATTGATGATGAAGTCAAAAAGCTTATAGCTTATGACTTTATTCGAGAAGAACAACATCCAGATTGGGTAGCCAATGTTGTCCCAGTCTTGAAGAAAACTGGTAAAGTTCGAGTTTGCATCGACTTCCGGGATCTTAATGAAGCCTGTCCAAATGATGAGTTTCCTCTCCCTATCATAGATGTCATGATCGACAACACTTGTGGTTTCAAAAGGATATCCTTCATGGACGGATTCTCCGGATATAATCAGATTCAGATGAATACTGAAGATGAAAAAACACATTTCTTTCCGCACTCCTCGCGGAGTCTACTGTTACACCGTGATGCCATTTGGTCTCAAGAACGCAGGTGCAACTTACCAACGAGCTATGAGTACTATCTTTCGGGATCATCTGCGTAAGACTGTCGAATGCTATGTGGATGATATTGCTGTCAAGAGTCATCTAAAGGAAGATCACATCCAAGATTTGAGAACTATCTTCAATCTAATGCGTCAACATCAGCTAAAAATGAATCCCACCAAGTCATTCTTAGGTGTCTCTAGTGGTAAATTTCTCGACTTCGTCATTACCTCTAAAGGTATACACGTGGATCCCGAGAAGATCAAAGCCATTCAAGAGATGCGTCCTCCACGCAATCCAAAAGAGCTACGTGGATTCCAAGGTCGACTTGCGTACATCAGGGGATTCATTTCAAATCTGTCTGGATGCTGCAGACCATTTACCCAGATAATGAAGAAAGGTTTCTCTTTCATTTGGACTGAAGAATGTCAACGAGCATTTGACGACATAAAATAGTATCTCATGAACCCACCGGTCTTGGTGCCACCAATCTTGGGCATACCATTCTTAATGTATGTCCGTGCTATGGATCATTCATTGGGTACTTTACTTGCCCAGAAGAACAAAGAAGGTCGTAAATAGGCCATTTATTATCTTAGTCGTACTATGATTGGTGCCGAATACCGTTATAGTCCGATCGAAAAAGAATGCTTAGCTCTTATATTCGCTGTTCAAAAGACTCGGCATTACATCATTGGATAAACTATTCATGTCATTTCCCGAGTTAATCCTCTTCGGGTACTGATGAAAAAACCCAGCACACTCAATTCTCGACTGGCTACACGGGCCATTCTGCTAGCCCAATATGACATGGTTTATATTCCATAAAAGTCTGTCAAAGGTCAAGCACTGGCTGACTTTTTAGCAGCTCATCCTATACCGGAGACATCTAAACTTTATGATAAAATTCCAGACGAGATATTGGAATCAAATATGATCTCCGAAGAATTTCCTACTTGGCGTCTGTTCTTTGACGGTGCATCCAGGATCGGACCAAATGGTACCATTGTTGCAGGAGTTGGGGTTGTTCTCGTTTCTCCAGACGGGTCAACTATCCAAAGAGCCTACTCCCTAGATGAACCTTGCTCCAATAACGTGGCAGAATACAATGATCTACTCATTGGCCTTCAATTAGCTAAACAACTAGACATCGAACATCTTGAAGTCTATGGCGTTTCCAAGCTGGTTGTTAATCAGGTTAGAGGAACCTATGAAGTTCGTCATCAAGATCTAGTGCCTTATCATGAAGCGGCAATCAGCATGGCTACATCATTCAGAGCCTCCTTCATCGAATATGTTCGTCGGGCTTGCAATACTGAAGCAGATGCTTTGGCCAATCTTGCAGCAGTCTTAGCCATACCTGTTAAAAGACAACAGATGGTGGTTGTCTCTAATCGGGAATTGTTTTGTATCGAAAACAATCACAATATTGAGTTCAGTAATTTTACTGAGGCTAATGTTATCAATAAAGATTGGAGAGCTCCCTTCATCGATTTTGTAGTCCATGATATACTTCCTGAAGACCCCAAGGAGGCTACGAGTATTCGTTGGCGATCTCTTCGATTCTACTACAATCAGACTACTAAGAATCTCTACCGACAGACTTAAGACGGTCTTCTTTTACGCTGTCTTGCTGGTGATGAAGCGAAACAAGTATTGCGTGAAGCTTACGATGGTGTTTACGGAGCACATCAACCCGGCCCTAAGCTACAAGATCGTATCCGACGCATGGGCTACTACTGGCCCTCTATGGTATCTGATGCTATCGAATATGCAAGGAAATGTCGAGCTTGTCAAATCCACGCAGATTTTATTCATCAACAATCAGAATTCCTTCATCCGACTGCTATTTTCTGGCCTTTTGAAGCTTGGGGCATGGATATTATAGGTCCCATCAATCCTCCTTCTTCTAAGGGACATCGGTTCATACTAGCTATAACCAATTACTTCTGCAAGTGGACCGAAGCTATACCTTTGACAGAAGTCAAAACCAGCAGCATCATCAACTTCGTCAAACACCATGTCATCTATAAATTTGGTATACCTCAAAGGATCATTCACGACAACGGACCTCAATTTATCAGCCAGAAGTTTACAAGATTCTGTGATGATCACCGGATTGACAATGTCGCTCCGACAGCCTACAATCTTGCTGCTAATGGCTTAGCTGAAGACTTCAACAAAACTATCATCAAACTCCTTAAGAAGTTTGTGTCTACTAACAAACGAAATTGGAGTAAAAAGCTTGGATAATGTCTTTAGGCCTATCGTACTACGGTCCGCAACCCCACAGGCTGTACACCTTTCTCTTTAGTATATGGCTGCGAAGCAGTTCTACCCCTAGAACTTCAAATTCCGTCCTTAAGGATTGCCATCGCTAATGAGCTGACAATGGAGAACAACGATATTCTTCGACTTCAGAAATTGGAGGCGCTTGACGAGAAGCGGCTATTGGCTCAACAACATATTGAGTTATACCAAGCCCGCATCTCGAAGACTTTCAACCGCAAAGTTAAAGTCAGAGCCTTTCAGAAAGGAGAGCTCGTTCTAACAGTCAGACATCCCATGACTATTACTCATATGAGCAAAGGCAAGTTCGATGCAAAATGGGAAGGGCCTTACATTGTGGGCAAAGTCTTCTCAAATGGAGCCATCAACTCTCAGAGCTGGACGGTCGAGTTGCTATGATGCCTATCAATGGCAAATTCCTTAAGAAATACTATGTATGAATGTAACAAGGATTTCATATAAATACGACAAGACAGTGCATAAATATAATTTGATTTTATTTCATCATGAATGACGTTACATAATATCAAGGACGAGAATCACTATCGTCCTTTTTATAGACAGGACGAGGACCACTGCCGTCATTCTCAAAAATAAAGTCAGCAAAAGAACCGAGAACATCCTTGCTCGAACCCACTAGGAACTTGCAAGCAGCCATCCTCATGGCCTCTTCTTCTTAAGTCTTTCCTGGTTCAACCAGGAAGTCTAGGATATCCCGCAGTGGCTGGGGTACAGACGAACTTTTGCCCACCTCCATCTGCTTTGGCTGGATCGGCTCGACAGGACGTTCTTCAGTGCCCGCTTCAACCTTCGAGGTGATCTGAGTCTTCTTGGATGCATCTCCAGACGACATCTTTATGTTAAAAAGTGAAAGTGATTATTCCATCTAATTTTTTGTTCTATTTATAGACAGATTCGTGAAACGACGAAGCAACGCATTCTTTATCCGACGGTTCGCCCGTTCATTACATTCATCCGACGGTTCGCCCGTTCATTACATTCATCTGACGGTTCACCCGTTCATTACATTCATCTGACGGTTCGCTCGTTCATTACATTCATCCGACGGTTCGCCCGTTTATTACATTCATCTGACGGTTCGCCCGTTCATTACATTCATCTGACGGTTCACCCGTTTATTATATTCATCCGACGGTTCGTCCGTTCATTACATTCATCCGACGGTTCACCCGTTCATCCATTCATCCGACGGTTCACCCGTTCATTCAATTCCTCTGACGGTTCATCCGTTCATTCTAATGATTTATTTCGTTCATACATTTTGACGATTTATCCGTTCAATCATATCAGCAACTTGTCATCTTTGATTAAGTTATATACTGAAATAATGATATTCAACAAATTATATTCTGCCATGTCCACATTACCTCTGAGTAGATATAATGAATATAATTATTTTCTAAATCAAGAAATATGTTATGTCCCGGACCTCTGAATATATTTTCTATTACTATTATTTATATCCGAATGAGATATGCAATAAATAATAGAGCCACAAAGAAAATGTCTTTCTATTGATCAAAATTTAAAGACATTACAAAAAGACATGTTACAAAATAGAAGATAAAAAAGATCTTCCTATTCAGCTGGTGGGGTCATCAAACTAGCCATATACTGCTTTAAAGTTTGAAGTCGCTCCTTCTGAGAATCCATCACCCGCCTTCTAGCTTCCTCCATTCCAGAGTTATCATCAAAAGTCGGTAAGGTTACTAGTCGGTGGGAGATTTCAGCTTGATGAGTCCTGACATACTCATTTCTTTCGTGGGTCAAAATATCCAGTTGCTGGACTGCAGCTTGATGTTGAGTAGTCTCTTCTTCCAGAGCAAGTTGAACAATTCTCAACTCTTCTTGAAGTCGATCGAACTCTGCTTTCAGCTCGACAACTTTCTTTTCTTTCTCCCCAGCAGCAGATGCTATTATTTCCATCTGAGAGTTATACTCTGAAGACTTGGCAGCAAAAGTATCCAAAAAAAACCTGGAAATCAGCTTTTGTAACTGCAGCCTCTCGAGACATCCTCTCAAACTCAGCATGTACCAAGGGCTCTACCTCTCCCCGATTGAGATCTTTGTAGATCTTAACTGATTTCTCCAGCTCATCCCGTATGTGTTCAAGGTAAGCAGCTTGAGCTTCATCACCTTGACTTCGGATGGCAGCGATCAGATAAGAGGTTGGACCTCTAACAATGATGAAACCAACATCTTCTTTCTCCATTACCCTTTCTATTAAGGGTCCTAATGAATTGAAGAAAAGGTTGGTGAAGGAACCAATTATAAATCTGTTAGTAGCTATGGCACCGGGTGTAGCAGCTACTCCCATGGACGTTGAAGCAGCAGGTGCTTGCACAGGCGGAAGTTTGGCAGCATGAACTGTAGTCTCTTCGGACAAGGGAGCCATGGTAGAGCTGGTTGCTCCTCCCAAATGTTCCTCTGCGAAATCAAATAAACCCCATCAGTTTTCTGTCATTAGCAACTATCGAAAAAGGTCAAAAGTAAGGGCAATCTTACCATTGCTGGGACCAGTGATAAGTTTGTCATCTGCTGACATGGGTTGTAGCCTCGCGAAAGTAGCTTCAGACATTACTGCCTGGCTACTACCCGCTTCAGAGCCGCCTGATAAGTGACGGCTACTGCTGGCTATCTCATTTATTTGTACTATATCAGTGCATATTGGAGGAATCGGAGAAAGTTAAATTTCTGCATGGATAAAAATTAAGATGTCAGCCATTTAAAATCCATAAAAGAAGGGTATTAATATCAGTCAATACCAATACCTCCTTGATGGGTGATAGTAGCTCCCTCCGGTGCTACTTCTTTAATCGCATTCTTCTCTGGGGATGCATGTACATCAATATCCTCTTCTGGATTCAGAGTATCATCAACAGCCTCTGCTGATGTATCTTCATCACTTGCACTCTCTTCTTGTGCTTCTTCACTATCAGTTGCGGCAACTGGATCTACATCATTGTGGAAGCCAAAGTCACAATCGTCCAGTGCCTCAATCATTAACTTATCTTCTTCGGCACGTAGTGATCGAGGAGAAGCCGGAAGGTGGGAGTTTCTGTTGCAAGTATTGGAGATTGTAGTGATTCGGGAGATGTTTCTGGCTCATTTGGCTTCGCAGCTTCATCTGCTATCTCTGCGATATCCCCCTGGTCTCTACAACCTCGTCCCTTCTCTCTGGACTGAAAGCTTCCTGCCTGGGTTCAAAGGCAGGTGTAGGAGACGACATCATGACTCCAGTAACAACACTAGTCACGACCGATGACAGGATAGATCTTGAAGGAGTGGCCACTTTTCTCCTGAAAACTATCTTCTTTCTGCGTAAAGGTCTCTCTGGACTCTCTACATCTACAACATCTACTTGCCTTTGAAGAGATGTCGGAGTCGTCGTCTCTTCTCTCTGAGTCGACTCAGCATGCTGCCGAGATTGCGATCGGGTGGTGACCCTTTCTGAAGTTTCTAAGACAATCTTCCTCTTAGCAACTGGAGAAGAGGGTTCTTCCACCTTCCTTTTCTTCCTCTCCTTGATTGGAGATCTGACGACCTTCAAAGAGACGCGCAGTGGCTCGTTGACTTCTTCAGGGAAGTTGGCTTCCCTTGAAGCTTCCAACGGTGCATCAACTGGCTCATCCTCTTTATTATTACCAGGAGCCAACACAACAGATGCTTCCTTCTTTAATCGGGCCGCAGTCGTAAAACTGTCTACTAGACTAAAATTCTCAGCAAAAGTATTTGCCGATGTGTAGAAGAGTGAATATGTATACAGCATACGAGGACCATGATCGCTCTTTATCGGCATTGAGAACATCGTCCTCGTGTCCCAAGCATTATAGTAAGTCCAAGCCCGGGCTCCATCGATCAGATAACCTTTTCTATGCAGGCATGTTATGGTGTTGCCTACGTGGAATTGGTCATAGCCGAAATGGCGTGCAAAACGGCTCGAGAGATAAGGCTCCAGGTAGCATTCATCTTCAAATCGGTACACTAAGTGAGATGGCCGGATCGTCTTCAACCAGTTGAAAATTGTGTGGCCAAGAGGCTGTGCCCTCCCAGAATCGACAAGGTTGGTGGACATATGCTCGTAGCCAGCTGGAGGGGGAACACAATAGAAGTTCTATCCCTTTCCAAGATTCAGAGCTCGTCTGCAATCTCTTAAAGTGGTGTATATCCACTTGCTTTTGGAGAATCTTCTCAAAAAGCTGCCGCTCACCGCCCCCATATCGGGGTTCATCAGTGAAGGATAGTGTAGAAGTAGCCATCCGAACAGATATGTGTATGGTAGCTCCAGCCGGAGAAAGCTTCCTTTCTCACCCTTTCCTCGAAGCATTTGATCAACAAAAAGGCGGAGGCCAGCATTCACTCTGCAAGTCATCGCCGACAATAGATCCATCCGGTAGCCGAAGACTAAGTGGACAGCAGCAAATAGTACGCCTCGATGAAAGTGATCGACGGTGCTGGCTCCAGGAACGACGTATCTTCGAAGCCAATAAGTAAGAAAACCCGCCAGCTGGGCTTCCTTCGACATGGGCCTGTAGCCCAGTCTCATATAAATTTCAATAATGTCTCCTTCCTTGAAAGGAGGATATTGGAGATCATCCTTGATCTTGATATCCATATCTTTGCTCTCTTCCATCAACCCTATCACTTCGCTGTTGCTAAGTGGTCTGAAGAAAGTGGGTTTGTAGTTATCGTGCTCCTTTGTCTTTTTCTCAATGATATGGTTGAGAAAGAGATATGGCAACCATTTGGTTGAGTAACAGGTGCCGGATGTACCCCTCTTGTGGTACAAGGAACAGATCTTGTAGTGGTATAGCAACTCTTCAAAGACAGCCACCATGTCAGTATTCTCTTGGCATAATTTGTCCAACTCATCATAGGTTGGAACAAATTCTTCATAGGGGATATCCCCCATTGGCAAGCTGGTGATGTACTTCATCTCGTGTAAAGCCAATCCGATCTCTCCACATGGTGTCATAAAAGTCCCCATTCTATAATTGTATCTCTCTACCAATACAAGGAATAGATACGGATTAGGCGAGAAACCATAAACGGTGGCATACACCGCTTGGTACAGCTCAATCTCCTTGAGCCGGTCTTCAAATTGAGCCAATATCCAATTGGCTATGCAGCTCCACCTCTTGTTATCTGGATTCACAAGACCTGTTAATCGAATATCTTGGTCTGGATATCTTTCCTCAACCTTTGCAAACTTATTTACGAATATCGGTGTTCGGACTGGTAGCAGCAGGGAAGAGTTTTCTGGTAGAATGCACCCAGGTTTCAGTCCTCTGAGTAGGGAGCTGTGACGCTCCGAGGAACTGTAGAACATGTCTTTGTTGTTCGGCCCCTTCTTCACACAGATGTTCCCCGTTCGAGCTTGCTGAAGTGGAGTTATATCCCATTCCATCCTTCTGGGATAGCTCGCAAAAGCATAGCGAGACAGGGGAAGGCATCTGGAAATCTCCGGTAGAAGTATCATCTTATCGCCTTTTTGAAAAAGCCTCTGCTCCATGCGAAGTCTAGGTTGAGAGTTCTTGTCGAAAGTCTCACCGAATAGGAACAACGGCTTCTTATGAGTAACTGTATCTGCAGTTTGGAGTGGATGTCCGTTCATTAAACACAGCAGAGTTTCATTATCTTGTGCCATCAGGATGGCTTGTCGAGATGACGGCAAGGCATATTGAGGATATGTCACATGGAAAAGATCCTCTTTGAACTCAGGTTCAGCCAAAGATCCAGCAAAGACCTCATAATCTGGGTCTTCTCCGAGGTTAACTGTATCAAATAAAGAGATAAAGATCAGTACATGCAAAATCACAAAGTTTCTTTGAAAAGAGTTCATCAAATTACGCCATTCGTAAAGTATCCAATTACGCCAACACATCCACTTGCGCAAGACATCAGGTTGCGCTAACCCACTTGCGCAAGGCATAGGTGGCGCTAACCCGCTTGCGTAAGGCATCAGTTTGCGCTGGCTCAACTGACTTGCACAAATCGATGGATTGTGCTGAACATCTGCCAGCGCTTTCCAACCGATTGCGCAAGAATATAGTTTTCATAAAAATGAAAAACTATTGTGTGTACAACCAAAACGCTAAACAGGGTGGTGCAATACCATCAATCTCTAAAAAGAGAGAGGTATGAAGGTTCGAAAATGTCAAAAACTCTAAAAAGGGTTTCGATCAAGTTTGTCATCTATCTTGCAGTGCTGGGTGGCCAATTTCATGACGAGAGATTCGGGGTGCCACACGAGTCGAAGGCTCGGCGGGGGCCTTGCCCTTCTCGGTGGCAGTTCGCTTAGGAGCCATTAACGTCGACAGCGAGAAGGAGGAGAAGTGGTCGGAATAGAAGGGAAGCTTTTATCTCTTCAGAAAATCGAAAACAAGTAAAGGTTGACAGAATGAGAATGCAAACTATTTATAGTTTTCAGAAGTACAACAGTCACCTCAGATTGCGCCACAAAAGTCGGAGCTGATTCCTCCAAACGTGCAGTCAGAGCGCCACTTGCGCAACTTGATTTTAAATTTGAAATTCAAAGTATTTCGAAACTTTGAATATTTTAAATTTTGAAAACTTTGAAGGGGGTCTTGTAGGTCCTAAAAATCAAGTTGCACCCATCAAAAAAGCAATAAAAATCAAATGGAGCACCCTTCAAATGAACTGTGCAGGAGACAGATTGTGCAACAAATCAACTGTGCGAGACCGAACCGCGCTAACATCCAAGCGTGCAATGCTGACGTGGCAACATCATCATTATCTGACACAAAATCAGATTTTTTAACAATTGACAGCCCAAAAAATGAGGAGTCTATTCGTTTCTCGAGCCGCACCGCATTTTAGGACAGCTGTACAGCCAGCGCAATCTGCCAGCTCAACCGAAGCACAATATGCCAGATCCTCTTCAGAGCAGTTCGATCCCAGCACAGTCTGAAGCTAGCGCAGTTCAAGCAGCACAATCCATCAAGATAACTGACATTTTACACGTGGCCTATATGCCATCAATTGCTCACCACGTGGCAACCGTCTGTACACGACCATGCACATTTCAATCAAACAATGCCACGCGTCTAATACTGTTGAGCCACGATCGAGTAACTACCAGCGCAGTTTGCTGCTTGCGCAGTCCGATGCCTGTGCAATCCAGTCTGTGTAATCCAGAAATAACTACTAATTAGTTATTTTCCAGAACTCTATAAATAGAGTTTCAAGTCCTTCATTATCAAGATCAGATCATTCAAGATCATCAGAGAAATCAGGAGTTCTTGCCCAAGTGCTGCTGCATTTTTCAGAGGCTATCGTCTTTACAGTTCACATCGTCCAAGGGATAAAGCGATCATCTTCAGATCGGATTCCTATAGTTGTACTTTCCCAGAATTCAACTGTAATCTTCTTACAAAGTTTGTGAAATAAAAGAACTTTTGTTTTTGCAAACATACGTACATATACTAATCACCTCTATAATGCCAATAATATAGTAAAAATACTTTTTAAAATACAAAAAAATTAAAAATATTGGAGGTTTACATCCTACCCAACTTAAAGAAAATTTCGTCCTCAAAATTAAACTAAGATCGGGAGATCAATGCAATGCAAGGAATATAATAGTACTTAAAATGCAAGACATATCTCCGCCTTCGAACAAATGTGGGTAGCGATTTTGGATGTCGTCCTCGCGCTCCCAAGTAGACTCCCCTGGCGAGTGATGCTTCCATGCCACACAAACCAATGGAATAGATTGATTTCGCAACACCTTTACTCGGCGATCGAGGATACCTACTGGTTGCTCTTCGTACGACAAACTCGGTCCAGCTGTGATCTCGGAGTGATCAAGCACATGAGTGATGTCCACCACGTACCTTCTCAACTGAGATACATGGAATACGTCATACACTTCCTCTAGCGACGGTGGCAAGGCCAATCTGTAGGCAACCTCTCCAACACATTCTAAGACATCGAAAGGCCCGATGTACCTTGGACTCAACTTTCTACGTCCTCCGAATCGAATCGTACCTCTAGTGGGGGATATCTTCAAGAACACATGGTCGTCCTCTTTGAACTCCAAGGGTCGACGACGATTATCTGCCTACTGCTTCTGACGATCCTGCGCTGCTCGCAGGTGGCCCTGAATTTTCTTCACTGTCTCTACTGTGCTCAAGACCAACTCGGGACCCAATAGCTGTCACTCTCCTATATCGCTCCAACAAACAGGAGACCGACACTTCCTACCATACAACGCTTCAAATGGAGCCATCTGAATGCTCGCTTGATAGCTATTGTTGTAGAAAAATTCAACAAGATGAAGATGGTCCTCCCATGAACCGCCAAGATCAAGCATGCACGCTCTCAACATATCCTCTAGCATTTGAATGGTACACTCCGACTGGCCATCTGTCTGTGGATGATATGCCATGCTAAACTTCAATCGGGTGCCCAAACTCTCTTGCATGCTCCTCCAAATATGTGAGATAAATCTCGAGTCATGGTCCGACAAAATACTAACAGGCACACCGTGTAATCTCACAATCTGCTCCATATACATCTCGGCCAATACCTCTGTCGACTGGCCCGCTTTAAAAGGTAAGAAATAGGCTGACTTGGTAAGTCTATCAATAATCACCCACACTGCGTCACGTCCCCTAGGACTCCGAGGAAAACCTATGACGAAATCCATAGTAATGTGCTCCCACTTCCACTCGGGAATGGGTAGCGGCTGCAATAATTCGGCCGTCCTTTAATGCTCCGCCTTCACTTGTTGGCATACCAAGCACTTGGCAACGAAACGAGCTATCTCTCGCTTCATTCCGTGCCACCAATATTACTGTCGTAAGTCGCGGTACATCTTGGTTCCTCCGGGATGAATGGAGTATGCCGAACTGTGAACCTCTGCCATCAGCTCCTGCCATAGCTCTCCATTAGGAACATAAAGGCGATCACCACATCGTAATGTCCCATCGGGGTGAATCCTCAATCCCGTCTGCTCTCCGGCTTCAGTCCTTTCTCTGAGCCGTCGAAATCTAGCATCATTGGGCAATACTGCCTTGATGCTCTCTACCATTGATGATTGCACTTGGAGGTTGGCTAATACACCGTTTGCTCCAGAAAATACTACCTCAATACCAAGCTGCTCCAAGTCTCTAATCAATTCCTTCTGCGTAGTCAAAAAGTGTGCCATGGGCTTACGGCTTAATACGTCTGCCACGACATTAGCCTTGCCCGGATGATAATATAGCTCGATCTCGTAATCCTTCATCAACTCCAACCAACGTCGCTGTCGCATATTCAACTCTTTTTGTGTGAACACGTACTTGAGACTCTTATGATAAGTGTAGATATCAACCTTCTCGCCGTACAAGTAGTATCTCCATAGCTTCAAAGCAAAGATAACCGCTGCGAGCTCTAGATCGTGGGTTGGATAATTTTTCTCGTGCACCCTCAACTGTCGTGATGCATATGCTACTACACAATCGTGCTGCATCAATACACATCCTAATCCCTTTTCGGATGCGTCACTGTAGATCACAAATCCTTCCGGGCCCGATGGTAGTGTCAAGATCGGTGCTGTGGTCAATCGCTTTTTCAACTCGTCAAAAGTGGCTTGACACTCGTCTGTCCATACAAACTCCTGATCCTTGCAAATTAATCGAGTCATAGGCCTCGCTATTCGAGAGAAATCTTCCATGAACCATCGGTAGTAACCCGCAAGTCCGAGAAAACTTCTCACCTCAGAAGCTGATGTGGAAGCGGGCCATGATTTGACTGTTGTGATCTTCTCTGTGTCCACTGATATACCATCAACCGTAACAATATGACCAAGAAATGATATATCCTCGAGAAAGAAATCATACTTCCTAAGCTTCGCGAAAAGTCGTTCATTCCTCAACGTTCCCAAAACTATCCGTAGATGCTGCTCATGCTCCTCTTGACTCTTGGAGTAAATCAAGATATCGTCTATAAAGACTACTACAAATTTGTCCACGTATTGGTGAAAGATTTTGTTCATTAAATTCATGAAGACTGCGGGAGCATTGGTCAATCCAAAAGGCATGACCAAGAACTCGTAGTGTCCATATCTTGATCAAAAAGCTGTCTTTGCAATGTCTTCCTTCCGAACCTTCAATTGGTGATAGCCTGATCGTAAGTCAATCTTGGAGAATACTTTTGCTCCACTCAGTTGATCGAATAGATCATCTATACGCGGCAAGGGATACCTGTTCTTCACCGTCACTGCATTCAATGCTCTGTAGTCGATGCACATGCGCATTGTCCTGTCCTTCTTGGGCATAAAAAGAACAGGTGCTCCCCATGGTGACACACTGACACGAATAAATCCTTTCTCTAATAAGTCATCAATCTGCGTCTTCATCTCTACCAACTCCTTGGGTGCCAGACGATATACTCGAGATGAAATAGGCTCGGCTCCGGGAATAAGCTCAATAGAAAACTCAATATCTCGGTCAGGTGGTAGTCCTGGCAATTCCTCGGGAAATACATCCTCGAACTCGGTAATAATAGGGTGCTGAGGGGTGTCGTGCATCATCATATGAGTCCCCGATGTAGGTGCATCACAACTCTCTCCGTCTTCTTTGGTGAACTCAAACTCTACCGCATTCGGTGGTCTAAAGATAATAATGCTCCTATGGCAGTCTATAAGAGCGAAATGTTGGCTCAACCAGTCCAATCCAAGAACCACATCAAATGTCGGTATAGGGAATACAAGAGGTCGTGCCATCATCTCTCTGCCACTTATCACTACAAGACAACGTCTACAAATACCACTAACAGGTACAACTCCTCCAGTAAGGATTTTAACATTTTTAGCTAAGGATGTGATGGGAATGCTGTGTTTAGTGGCAAAACTAGTGGCTATAAATGAATGTGTGGCTCCAGTATCAAATAATGTAATAACAGGAAAAGATGCAACTAAAACCATACCTGCTATAACTTCTACCTCTGTGTCTATATCCTCAACAGCAAGTGAGAATACCTGCCCATAATTCTGTCCTGGGCCATAAGCTCTGGCCTTGTTATACTGTACGCCTTGGAGAGGCAATGGTGGACGAGGTGCTTCTGCTACAGGCCGTGGTACTAGAAGAGCTGGGGTTGTACGCCTCGGGTTCTGTCGAGCATGTACTATCGTCTGTTGCTCCGGACAGTCCTTGAGCATGTGCTGATTATATCCACATCTCAAGCATAATCCAAGGCGAGTCCTGCAGTCGTTCTGGAGATGTCCTTGCTTTCCGCAGTAATGGCAAACGAGCTTCTGATAAGGTGAGGGCCTCTGCTGGAACTGTCCTGTGGCCCTCCTAATAGGTCCACTCTGGGTGGCTCGGGCTGGTGTAGCTGCTGGGGTATGTCATCTCGATGTCTGCTGCTGCTCCTTGTAAAGAATCTCCTGAGCACGAGCTTCTTCCAGGACAGTTGAATGGGAGACTCGAGACTGGGTAGTCATATAAGACTTGAGCTCTGGTGCAAGCCCCTGGTGAAATTTCCTCGCCTTCTCTAACTCCGTCGGAATCAATCCCGAAACAATCGACTCAGGCGATTGAACTCTGAGTCATACTCATCAACGATCATATTCCCTTGTTTCAGATGAAAGAACTGGTCATAGAGACCATCTCAAACATGAATAGGAAAGAATCTCTCATAAAATATATCATAGAACTGCTTCCAGGTGATCCCAGTGCCTAATCGTCTCTCTTCCGCCTTCCACCAGTGGTGAGCATTGTCATCCAAAAGTAGGTCCACTGCTGTCATCCAATCTCGAGCTGGCAACTGGGATGCCTTCAGTAGCTTTTCTGTACTAATAAGCTACTGTGATACCTCTAGTGGCTTCTCCGTCCCTCTAAAGGCCTTGGGGTTCATATTTGTGAAAATTTTGATAGAGCCTTCATATGGATACAGAGCCGGTACTGGTACTGGTGCTGGAGGTGGTGGTGGAGGTCTAGCCATTGCTGCCATCATCGTCTGTCTCATAAGCTCAGTCTGCTGCCATTGAGCCTACATCATAGTATACATAAACTGAGTACTAGGGCTCCCATCAGTCGGTGGAGGAGGCATCTGAGGTCCCGACTGTGGGGGAAACTGCTGAAGAAATGGTGGTGGTGAAGGTAGAGGTATATTCCCTTCTGTGGCATGGTAGTAGTCTGCCCAGCCTGGCTGCCTGAGGGTGCTGCGATCTCTGGGTACTCTGTCATCGGTGTCGTAGTAGGCTGCGACTGTCCTGGCTGGTATGGTGTCGCTGGAGTCATAGGAGGATTCTGGCCCTCCGGAGTAGCCTCTTCACCAGATGTGAGGGCCAAGACAGAAGTGCGTCCGCTTCTTAAATGTATGTTGTTGGCACGAAGAAGATAAGTTGATATTAGGAAAGATTAGATATGAAGTAAATCGAATAATCAAGAAAGTTTCGAAAAGATTGGAAGTCAAGAGGTAGTAGTAGTTCTGGACGAGATATTCCTATTCCTATATGCAAGCTTGTTGGACACAGTCATGTAACCCAACAATATTAACATGGACCTGCATGGGCCACCACAAAAATATGTAACGCTCCAGTCCCAAAATACATAGGACCGAGCACGTGAACATGCCAGCTGCACACATATGAAGAATACTCCAATATATGGAATCCTTATATATGTACATAAGCTATAAATAAAATAATCACAGGCCAGAATAACATAATCTAATCTCATCACAGCTCAACACAGAAGAATATAGAGTCCAAATAAATAAATAAGAGTATCAAAAGATAGCCGGGTGAACATGCTCACTCCAAACAGCTATAAAAAATAGTCTCACAAGATCGGAGTCCAACCTCCGCAAAATAGAAAGAAATGAGATATAAAAATAATGTCCACTAATGTCTCAAATATAGAATAGACTAGGAATCAGTAGGGACTGCCTCGTCATCAATGTATGAAAGCTCCAACGCTGCTCCGTACTCCTATAGAAAATCGTCTAACCCTGGAGAGATAACCAGGTCCTCAGAGGACATAGCAAGATATAAGAAAACACCATGCCATATAAACTGTGATAATATAATAAGAGAAAAAGGTATGCATGTAATCGGGTTCCTGACCATTTTACTGTAAATATGCAGTTTGAGATACAATCCTTTGACTCATGAGCCCTGGCTGTAAACGGGATCGGCATAGTTCCCATAAAGGGCACCAGGGGCCTACGTCCATAATGCTCTGGAAGCGTCAGAGGGAACCATGTGCAAGGGCTATGTCCATAACGCTCTAGGAAACGTCAGATGGCGCCTGGAGCCTGCGTCTCCGGAGGAGCGCACAGGTAATCAGGGGAGTACAAAGAAGCCCATACGTTAGGTGTTTTTCTCCCCACCCAATGCCTAGTATTATCATCTCCATGACTGATATGAACCTCTAATAACCGCCAAGTCTTCTAACAGGCAACACTATTGGCAGTTACTCCTATCCGTTGCACGCTCCATACGTATCAGTGGCCAGCCAACTACGCGGGTATGTGTCCTACTGTGACTCACAACATGTGGTAAGCAAGTGTTAAGGCCGTATGAGATATACCAATACCTCATCATCAAAGGGAAGGTCACTAAACTAAGTCAATGCAAGAGAAATAAGTAAAAGCGTGAAAACGACCGATAGAGTCGCCTGCCCCAAGTGTGACTTGGACGCACAGTTTAAATATCACGAGTCAAGAAATAATGAAAATAACAACTAAAAATAAGAATATAATAATGACAGAGGGAGGTGGCAAGGTATCTTGCCTGATGGTGCAAAGTGGCAAGCCCAAGAAATCACAGTGTCAGCCAAGAAACGTCACAGTCTCCAAACAACTCCGGACGCTGAAACAAACATAAAAAATGCACTCGGTGTAAATGATATACCTAGGAAATGCCTGTCCAAAAGTCTAATTCTGGAACGGGGACAAAATCGTAATTTCGGGTCAAAACGATGTCCGCCGTTGGACCCGCTTTGCACCAAAATGCGTGCCAAAGTCTATGGTCTCTAAAGTCGTCAAACTACATGTCTATGGATTCAGTTTGAGGGGAGGAACTCAACGGTATGTCCAGTTTTGGATTTCGATGAGCCGTGTACAAAATCGCCCGTTTGAGTGGGTCGCGGGCCCGCCAAAAAGGGTTCCGATTCGACCTTCTCAGAATCGAACCAAACTTGGCACACAGAACCAAAATTTCGATCCGGACCTGTTGGGACAAGCTTCGTTTCGAATCGACGACTATACACAAAGTTAGGGCAAAGTTTGTAAATTGGCGATACAAGGTATCTCGACGGACACGGGCTGATTTCGTCGCGCACATATGACGAAGCTGAGTTCCGTCAGTTCCCACACGTCGACAATGTCTATACACGCCTTTCGATGCGTATAGTGTACGACCACATCGCCCGGTTTGTCGTGGCACGTGCCGTATCGGGATAAAGTTTCTAAAATTTACTATTTACACGCAGTTTTTCGGCCAACTTTAACAGCAGTTTAGTTCGTGCATGACCAATCGAATTACAGAAATAAATTTGCGTTATAATCTCGTTTATGTTGTTAACTACTGTTTTCAATTATTTGGTTAAAATCCTCAGTATTTGGGTCAAAAATCGACTTCCAAATCGTGGGTTGGGACTGCCCTAAAACTGTTTTGTTCCGAAATTTTTTCGGGAACTTGGGTTCGAAATACCGAGCGATATATGGGGTTTCGCTCGATTCTACCAGAAAGAGTTTTGAGAGGGTCATGTCTACTTGCGATAGGAATTTATAGAAGTTGAAACGGCTACGCGTGGAAGGAGAGAGATAAGTGGGAAGAGGAGTACCTCGCTTTCGATGGGAACATGGGAGTGGCCTGTTCTGTGACGCGACGTCGAGTCTCCGGGTCGGCCGGCGGTCAGCGATGCACGGCGGCGGCCGCTGGGAGGTCGGGGAGGTTCAAGGTTGAGGGGCTTCAGGTTGGGATGAAAATTTTGGGGGTTTAGGGTTCGGTTCGTGGAGCAGTTCTTATACTGCTGCCGTCGCTTCTCTTATTCGGAATAGGAATACAATATGGGGGGCTCGGGTTGAATCAATAGCAGCTACTGCTGCTAAATTATTAGCTTTAGAGGGGTCGGGCCCTACCTTGCGGCTTAGTAGCTGCTGAGGATGGGGGGTTCGGCCCACCACCCCTCTGTTACTTTTTTTTTTACAAACAATCTATATGTATATATATATATTTTTTTTTCTATATGTATATATATATATATATATATATATATATATATATATATATATTTTTTTTTATATATATGTATATATATATATGTATATATATATATATATATATTTATATATATATATATTTATATATATATATATATATATATATATATATATATATATATATATATATATATATATATATATAAATATATATATATATATATATATATATATATATATATATATATATATATATATTTTTAATATATATATATATATATATATATATATATATATATATATATATATAATATCCAGATATCCATATATATATATAAATATATATATATATATGTATATATATATATATATATTTATATATATATATATATATATATATATATATATATATATATATATATATAAATATATATATATATATATATATATATATATATATATATATATATATATATATATATATATATATATATATATATATATATATATATATATATATATATATATATATATATATATATATATATATATATATATATATATATATATATATATATATAATATCCAGATATCCATATATATACATATATATATATGTATATATTCAAAAGAACAATTCTATAATTCGTAATCAAGTATCAAAAATCTCTTTGTAACAAAGGTAGGCGATACTTAGTAATATTTAAAATATCAAGAACACAATCATACGTATAATATATTTATATATATCTATACATACGTACATATACTAATCACCTCTATAATGCCAATAATATAGTAAAAATACTTTTTAAAACACTAAAAAAAATTAGAAATATTGGGGGTTTACAGCAACAGTATAGTAGCCAAAGATCTTTTGCAACTAAAATGTGTAATTAGTCGTTCTTGACTTTGGGCCAGGAGCCTGAGGCGACAATGCTTGGGACTAAGAAATTTGGTGGCGATAAACCTTAGGCAACTAATTTTGCATTTAGGCGACAAAAAATCATTGGTCGCCTATAGTCCTTATCCTAGTAGTGAGTGTACCGTCCTCATGGATATATAACTCTGGTCTTCGTCCTGTCTCACACTCTACTCTGAGTCGCTGAAGCTTGGAATCTGTTGACTGAGCTAACTTGATCCTCTCAACTATAGTGGACTGAACTTGTAGGCTGGTCATCAATGCCACATTGGTGGGAAGGACAATTTCTATACCCATCTTCTGAAGATCTGCTAATAACTCTGGTTGCGCTGTTAGAAAATAAACTCCAGCTCTCCTGCTCAATGCATCTGCAACAACGTTGGCCTTTCCAGGATGATACTGCAGGTTGATGTCATAATCCACAAGCAGCTCTAGCCATCTCCTCTGACGCATGTTAAGATCCTTCTGAGTAAACACATACTTCATGCTTTTGTGGTTGGTAAAAATCTCTACCCTATCTCCATACAAGTAGTGCCTCCAAAACTTAAGTGCAAACACTACTACTGCCAACTCCAAGTCATGGGTTGGGCAATTCCTTTCATGATCACGAAGTTGACGTGACGCATAAGCTATTACCTTTCCATGCTGCATCAAAATACATCCCAAACCTCCGCCTAAAGCATCACAATACACTGAGAATCCCCCGGTCCCATCTGGAAGCGTGAGAATGGGTGCCGACATCAAACCTCGCTTCAATTTCTTAAAAGAATCCTGACATTCTGCTGTCCAAGCAAACTGCACATCCTTGCGGGTCAACTGGGTCAATGGCGCTGAAATCCGGGTAAAGTCTGAAATAAATTGCCAGTAGTAGCCGGCCAAGCCAAGAAAACTGCGAACTTCTACAACTGTGCTAGGTACTGGCCATGTCTCAATAGCCACGATCTTCTGGGGACCCACTTCTACTCCTCCTCTGGTGATGATATGACCTAAGTATGAAATACGATCGAGTCAGAACTCACATTTACTGAACTTCGCGTACAACTGGTATTCTTTGAGAATCTGGAGGACAACTCTATGCTCTGCTTCATTCTTGCTGTAGACCAGGATGTCGTCTAGGAACACAATCACGAACTAATCCAAGTAAGGCATGAAGATACGATTCATGAGGTCCATGAATACAGCCGTCGCATTGGTTACTCCAAATGGTATAACAAGGAACTCCAATGCCCATATCTAGATCTGAAAGCTGTCTTGGGATGTCCTGCTCTCTGACTCTGATATGATGGTATCCTAACCGCAAGTCAATCATCGAGAATACTGCTGCCCCTTTGAGTTGATCAAACAAGTCATATATCCTTAGGAGAGGGTATCTGTTCTTGATTGTTACTGAGTTCAAGGTATGATAGTCAACACATAATCTCGACGTACCATCCTTCTTTTTTATAAGAAGCGTTGGGGCTCCCTAAGGAAATCTACTTGCACGAATGAATCCCTTGGTCCTGAGTTCTTCAATCATTTTGTACAATATCTCTAACTCTGACGGTGCCATCCTGTAGACTCTCTACGACACTGGGACTGTCCCTAGGATTAAGTCGATAGTAAACTCGATCTCTCGCTTTTGCAGAATTCCTGGAAGCTCTTCTGGGAAACATTTGGAAACTCCTCGACTATCCGGGGTAATTGTACTGCTGCTACTGCCATCCGCAATACTGGAGGAGAAGGCTCAACTTCGCCTCGGGAAAAGGAAAACTATGGCTCGCCTGGAATGCTAAAAACAATCCTTCCAACATGGCAGTATATCCTAGCATACTGGTTCCTTAACCAATCCATCCCTAAGACTATATCATAATCGGCCATCGGGAACTCTATCAATCTAGCGGGAAACTCTCTACCGCTAACTACGATCCGACACGAGAAAAATACTATATCTACTCCCATAAGACCGTTACCACTAAGTATATTGAACCTTACTGATAATGACTCGGGCTCCAGTCCTATCCGTGCTGCAAATCGTGCAGACATGAATGAATGCGATGCACCAGAATCAAACAACGCTGATGCTGGGAAGGAGTTGATGAGAATATTACCTGCCACTACCTCACATGGTGCCAATCCTTCTTCTATGGTCATCGCCATCGCCATCGCCTGACCATGTCCTCTGGGTGCGGGTTCCCTCTGCTGAAAACCTTTTTGCCTTCTCTGAATCAGGGCTTGGGCTTATGCATACTGTTGGGGTATTGCTGCTGGAAGGCTTGGGCCTGAGGCGAAAATGGCCTCTGAGGCTGATACTGTTGTTGGACTGGTGCTGGTCCTCTCAGCGAAGGACTAGTAAGGTTGGACGAAGATGAACAACCCCTATTTGGACAGGATCCTATCTTGTGATCCGCTGCCCCACAAGCCAGGCATAATTCCTGTACCCTGCGATATTTTGCTACCACATGTCCTGGCTTCCCGTAATGTGAACATCCCACTGCGGAAAAGTGCTTCTGCTTCTGCTGCTGAGGGTATGTCGGGGTCAATTGCTGAATTGACGTCACTGAGGCAACCCGCCTCGGAGTTCCAATCGTCAAAGTCCTAGCTGCCGGGGCTGGTGCTGAAGACTGGTTCATGTGGCCATGAGATCACTTTCGACCTCCGGTCCTGTCCACGATCCTCTGGAGGTATACTTGTGCTTCATGGCTGCTCTCAATACCGCATCAAAAGTCTGATGCTCAAACTGCTCCACTGCCAATAAAATCTCTAGATGGAGCCCCTGCTGGAACCGCTGGACTCTGTCGAACTCGGTCGCTACCAATGTGGAAGCAAACCGACTAAGCCTGGAAAACTCGGTCGTATATCCGTCGACCATCCTGCCCATCTGCTTCAGATTGGTGAACCTCATCTGTAGATCGTACCGAGCTACATCATCGAAGTACTTGGTCTAGAATCTCTCATAAAATACTGCCCAGGCAATAGGTGCCACTAATCCAACGGCCTGCGCCACCCACCGGCTGCGGGCAAGATCAAATAACTGTTGGCGTATTATAGCCACCTTCTTATTCTCGGGCGTCTTCGCCGCTTCTAGAATCACTTTTGTATCCTGCAGCCAAGCATCTGCAACAATAGAATCTTCGCTACCATCGAAGACGGGAGGGTTCAAGCGCTTGAAGCTGTTGGCCGCACTGTTACCTTGATGACAACCTCTGCTAAGAGCATCTTGTACTGCTTGGTGCAGGACGTCACCCCGATGATCTTGAGATGCTAGTAACGTCCTGATGAGACCCACCAAGGTGCCATCATCAGGCTCTGCAGGATGGACTGGCTGAACTGGTGGCTCTTGACCCCCAGTAGGCATGACTCTGGAGGCTACTCCTGAATGCTGGGCTTGATCTCCAGGTTGCTGCTGGCCCGTGGAAGGTGCTCCGTCTTGCCGATCGGTAGGACCAAGAAAAATGCCGTTGAAGAAGACGACACATGGAACAGTAAGGAAGGACCAGGACAGATCAAAGACACAAGCATGTGATCAGGTCAAGAATTCAGGAATTTTGAGGGTACGAGCAAAGATCATGGGCGAGTGCTGATTGAGACATCTATTCAGTAAACCATCACATATCTTGATTTACAAGACCTGTATGGGCCACCACTTAGACCATATAACGCCCCAGAACAAGAATACTGAAGAGCGGGGGCATACATAGCCAGCTACGTATATAGAAATGGAATCCACCTCGCTATACGGTCACGGCTGTCTAGATATATGAGGGTTTAACTACAAACCATCAGTCTCTTAGGGTCATGAACAAGCCTATTGTCTCAATCCCAAGTAAGTGATAACAGTGACAAGATGTTAGAGCACCAAATATACAATAGTAAGACATCCCATACATTATATATTTGGATGATCATGAAGCTAGTCATTACAAAATGTGAAAACTAGTAAGAGTTTCAGTCATACATGATTAACCATAGGATTTGTTAATCATGTTACAGCCCGTAGGCAGACAGTAAGTAAAGTACAATCGAGCTAACACGTGCTCGTCGGCTAAACGTCTCAAAAGAATACTTTTACAATAGAGTGGGAGGGCCAAAGATAAAACCCACTCGTTGCCAGGGTTCCGTCTAGTGGTCACCATCTGGCTGGAAGGTAGGGAGATCCTCTGGAGCTGCTCCGGTATCTGGCCACGCAAAACCAGCTGGGTCAGATCCCAGAAAGAGCAAGTGCCACAAAGGAGGTTTCACTTAAGAAATAAAACCAACAATTAGCACAAGAACATAATTATATAATAAAGGACTTGAAATATGGAAAATCATGATGATATACGATAAGATAACCATGGGACTATTCAGATAACCAAGTTATAACCCATAAACCAAACAAGGACCGGGGTTGTAACCCTTCATTTAAACGGAACTTGGTTTCCCACCATTTATCGATAAAGTAAAGCACAAACATTCAGGTCATGTAACAATCTTATACAAAATTAGGACAAGACTAGACTGGGTTAGACACCATCCAATCAAATCACGGCCAAGCAATGAGTACGACATGATATTTTAACTAACTAGGGTTATCACAAGCCTAATTACTAGCAAGATACAATGAGATTATTCCACAGCCACAAGCACTGTAGACCATCGAGGTTATCCAGGTCGAATATCCGTTCATGAAGGGTGCAACACATGACAGTGTGCTGAAAATGTGCCCTACACGTCGGCAGGCTACAAGTCCACTTGCGTGCCCAGATAACGGGATTGCATGTAGCTGGGAAATCTTTTCATGACTACTGGATTATTCTAGTTATTAGCCTTAGTCAATTTTAGTAGGTACCCCTGACCGTGGTACTCAGGGGTCCCCGTCCTACACATGATGCAAGACAATACTGGTTCATATGTACAAACACAATCGCCCACGGTATCCAGGCCATTCATTCTTATCATGTCATGCTAGCCGTCGCAACAATATATCGAGGAATATTATGTCAGGTTTACTTATCAGGAGTACGCCACGACGGGCTACTATCATGTCATGTTACTTGTCAAGAGTGCACTACGACGGATCACTATCGTGTTCATGGAACATGTTCAGAATTTTACATGGTACAAGCATTCTATCAAGGGACCCAAGTTACGCAGAGGGTCATGAAACAAAAGCATAAATGTAACAACCCAACATAACAAAAGGGGGGCAAGGGCTATGGAATGAGCCATGCGGCCCGGGAGCCAAGGGTTATGGCTTATGCGGCCAAGAGGATAAAGGGCCATGCAGCTAAGGGGGAAACGGGCTCATGCGACTGAGGGGAACGGCTCATGCGGCTTCGGGAACACAGGCTCATGCGGCAAGGTGGATGAGAGTCATGCGACAATGGAAGAACGGGCATATGCGGCAGTGGGGGAACAAGCTCATGCGGCTCGGGAAACCAAAGTCATGCGACTAAGGGGAAGCAGTGCCAAGCGGCTAAGGATAAAGGGCACATGCGACCAGGGAACTGGATTCATGCGGCAAGGGGACTCATGCGACTAAGGAAATAGGGCTATGCGGCATGAGGGCAGGGCCATGCAGCTAAGGAAGAAAAGCAGGGCCATGCGGCTAACTGCCAAGAGGTAGCTATACGGCTAAGGGGATTTAAGTTCATACGGCTCGGAAAACATGGGCTCATGTGGCTCGAAGCTCATGCGGCATGGGGAACCCAAGCCATGCGGCTAAGGCCAACCTAAGCCATGCGGCTAAGGGAGAACATGCATATGCAGCAAGGGCCAAACCAAGCCATGCGGCTAAGGCTGCCAGAACCATGCGGCTAAGGGGAGCCGCAGGGGACTTGCCGTATGAAAAGCCATGCGGTCAAGCATTGTTCTTCTTCTCCAACATTTTTGAAAAGAAGAACCATGAAAGCTATTGCTTCCACGCTCCAATAATCCTTCATTTAAGGTTAGAATCCGGACTTCCATAAGTCTAAATGGGGCAGAATAAAATTCACTGCAACATGGAACCATCAAAACTTAAAAATAACAAAGTTTAATAGATCAAAACCCAAGAAATCCAAAAATGCAACAAGCTTAGATCTACATTGAATAAACTGTCATGACCCGCACCCTAGAGTAAGGGCACGAGGCGTGGGTACGTCCAGCCTACGCCGCAGTGTCGACGGTAGAATGTTGTCCTAGGTCACAATATCTAACAGATAAGGGTAAATAAACAGTTATACTCCCCGAATAGGGGTGACATAACAGAATATATCTCAACCACATCTAAGGTAGAACATGAAAGGAAAGATAGATAAATATCCAGAAATGAAATACAGAGATACGATCCAGAATTCTAAGTGTCTAAATAAGTACATAACCAAATAACATCTCAGAAACTCAATACAGAAACCAGAAGATAAAGACATCCTAATCTAGGAAAGTATCATCAACTGCTAGTAGGTCCAAGTCACTAGTGATGTCTAATGCTGCACCGAGAGGGGGTAGACACCAGAGCCTCATCATCCACTGTAAAATTTTCAACAGGTCCAGTCAGGACGGGAGCGATCACATATCTCTCAAACAGTTCATAGCAGGTTAGGAGTATAAATCATGCAATAGATTAAAATACAGGAAGTGCTGAAAAGAAGTACAAGTAAAACAGGAGATATTTTGTAACTGAAAGTAATACATGATAGTAAAGACTGTAAGTGGCTACGTGATTTAGAGTACAATATGTTATGTAAACGACTTAGGGGCACATGAATACAAATAAGGAGGCACATTTATACAGCTACTGGGGATAATGTTCACATAACCAATTCTAGTCACCCCGCCCCAATCAATACACAAGGATCCATTCAAGTTACGTTATAAGCATATGAATACAACTAAGATACGTGAACTCATGTAATGAGTAGTACATGAGGCACGTGATAAAGCACATGAAAGCACATGAGAACATGTAATAACATAAACTAGTACGAGTATAAGGAGTACCTGATGCACATGATAAAGTACATAAACATAAAATACCCGATGCACCCGTAGAGGGATAACATCTCAAGAAAGGATCCATATAGTACTAATCCGTAAAGATACGTGTCAGCATCATGTAGAGTAATCTAGAGCAAGAATATAGTCCAGACAGGTATGAAAAGATCAGAGAATGTACTCGCCTGCTAACTGAATGTCCAAGATGAAAGTACTGTCCGAGGAGTGGTGTCTGGCTTCTATTAGAACAGCACAAGTCACAACAAGTCCAGAATAGTAATAAGATGCACTACGATGCATACTACATGAATCTAGGTCAATCTAGACCAAAGTCAACTCTTGGTCAACTCTGGTCAACCCTAGAAGTCAAACTAGGTCAACCAAGTCAAACCTAAGTCAAACTAGTCAAACTAGTCTAATAAGTCTATTCTAAGTCTAACTAGACTACACAAGTCTAATCTAGGCTCCACACTGACACACAGGCACAACCATAGGCCATAGGCTAAACCAAGTCTAAACCAACCTATGACACACCTACACAAGGCTATTCTATATCTAAAATAATACATAATTTACAATATTAATATAAACTAATATAGGAAATCATAACATATAGGTTATCTATAGTATATCACACATATACAAATATACATGAGCAATGAGTGTGTGTGTGTGTCAAGGGTATGTGAGAGGAAACATGTGTGATACACATTAGTGTGTGTGTGTGTGTGACATGAGACATGAGTGTGTGTAGGACTTGTATGTGTATTAAGCTAGAGTGTCAAGAGGGTGTCATATATATATGCTAGTGTATGTGTGTGAACATGGCATGTGTGTGTGCTAGTGTCAAGGGTGATACATGAGGGTGAGTGTCAAAAGAAAGAAAGTGTGAGAGAGTGAACCTGGTGCATGCTAATGTGTGTGTGTGAGTTGAGAGAGTGTGAGACTTAGACACTAGGGTGTGTGAGTGTGTGTGATGCATAAAAATAGTGAGAAAAACTGAGAACCCAACTCAGTTTAGCCCCCCTATAAATCAGTCCATCAATTTCAGAATTAAAATATTAAACAGCAGTTCAAACAACTCAGGATAACACATAAAACCAATTAAACAGTCCCCACATTGAAATCCCAGATTTAAACTCATTTAACACAGGCAATAAGACCCTGAAATCTCAGTGAAAAAGTTCCCTCCCCAATCCCAGTTTTCAGAAATACCAATCTCAGATTTGTGAGCCAAAACACACCAAACAGTCCCAAATTGAATTTCCAGATTTTGAATCCAAACCTCATCAAATCAAACCCCAATTCAACCTACCATTAGATAATAACTAGGTGAACATATTAGGGTTTTAATCTACACTAATTAACAGAATATATTGGTTAAAGTCAATGCTAAAATTCACATAAAAATCTGGAACAAAACAGGAAAAATAGGACTGAAACTTAGGATATCAGTAAATAGGAAAATTGGGAATTGAACAATAAAAATCGAGCTAAAATCCCAAAACAGAGGTTGGTAATGTGAGAACACATTGCACACGTGTTACGTGATGTGTTTGTGCCTACAAAAGTGGACATAAACGTGTCCAATCATAATAAAACCAAAAACAGCAAAACACTGGACACAGGCAACAGTAAGCAGCGTACACGTGTTCACGGTGTCCGTGCACTCGACACAAAGCGACACAAGCCACGTGGTCGTGTCTACGTATCAACCTAGTGTAGGGTTAGAGCTAGGACACCCTGCCACGTGTCCACAACACGTGTACGAGACACAAAACACGCGTGTCAGTGGTCGAAATGACAGTTGACTGAAACAGTATAAAAATGGTGCACGCGTTCGTGCGTGTCCGACATGACACGTGGGGCTCTAAAACTTGGGGAGCCCCGTGTTAGTGTCGGCCCCAAGCCACACGTCAAATCTCACGTATCGGGGAGCCGTGTCGAGGGCGCTGTGTTCCCCGAAGTGCAGGGCATGCACAGTGCCCGTGCACGCACGACCACGTGTTCGCGTGTCCGTGTGGATTCGATACGACACTAAGACTCCAGAAAATCACCAGAAACGTGTAAGCGACATCAAACCCTAATTTTCTATTCAAATACAATCTCAATAATCACACGAAATGCCCATTGGGGCATTTCATCAAATACTTGGTATGTGTCACTGATACGTGTCCAAAAAGGACACGAAATGGACACAAATTTTGGGGCTTCCTATTCCTACAGTTACGTTAGGTCTAGGGCTCCCTAAATATGAAATAAAATCAAGATTCTATGGAGGGAATTGAAAGTTACCTATATGTGTCAAATCCTCCAAAAAACTTCAAAGAGAGGTGCTCCTCTTGATGGCCAAACTCCTCCAATGTGCTCCCAAGCTGAGAATACTCATAACCAACATCAAGAACAGTAAAATTAGGTCCTAGTGCAATTGGGTTGGAGGAAAAATGAATTAAAATGGATTTTCTAGGGATTAGGGAAGATGGAGACTCACCTCTTTCTAAACTTGTACAAAATTCCTAATGGAGGCTAGCCCTAACTTTGAGGGGTATTAAATAGGATGGGGGAGACCATCATGACCAGCCATGGGTTGGTTAGGGTTAGGGTTTGGCTACATGGTGTGGGCCTATGGGCTTTAAGTCTCAAGTCATTAGTCATGACTTATGAAGTCATAAGCCATTCTAGCCTAATTAATTCCTAATCTCTCCAAACAAGTTCCAATGAGTTAAACCTCACTAACTTAGGTCAAGCCAAGGTTACTTAACCTAACCAAGTGGTCTTAACCTAGGTTAATCTCTAGGTTAGTCTCCTAGTCAACACTAGTCAAAGTCAACTATAGGAAAAAAATCAATTATACTAAAATCCTCTAAAAATTACTAAAAATCACATTAATTCTAATAAATCTAATTAATACTAACTATCACTAACCATGGTTAGCTAAGACTAGCTGTGACTAATCTAGGTTTGGTCCAAACCAAGTTAGGCTAATCACAGAACATGGCAATCAATTAAATAATATTAAAATCACATAATTCTTAATAATACATTAAATTCCAATAATATATATTAAATTCAATTAGAATCAAAAATGACAAAAGTACCCTCGAACAGAAAATGATAAATGAAACACCCTAATCACATGGCTAGGCTCTAGGTTAAGCTGTCTCTAGTGTTACACTATCAAAACACCAAAATCATAAGTCAAGATTTAAAATAGTTTTAAAATGATTTAAAAATTATCAAAAATTATATCATGATTTAAAATATATTATTAAAAGATCAAAATTACAAATTTTCAAAATTATCCTCATTTGGAAAACTGGGTGTTACAATCCTACCCACCTTAGAAAAATTTCGTCCCCGAAATTAAGATGATCGCACCCCTTCTAGGTTAAACCCAAAAAATCAAGGTCAAAAGAGAACTTATCTAAATCATACAAATGGAAGGATAACATATAGGATTTGGTAAGTGGTATCAGTCTGAGGTCTCATCTAGCCATTCTAGTCATATTAGATCAAGAGTAATCATAAGGTATCAAAACATACAACAATATGGTAGGGTGCATCAATTTTGAAGACTGGCTAAGATATAGGTCAAAGACTCACCTCCAACTAGGTCTGGTGGCTGGAACTCCCTCCCGAAGGCGGAGTCTTGGCTGGGATAAGTGCAGCAGGACAGTCTCGCAGCCTGTGTGCAGCCGACCCACTCAATATGCACACCCCTCTTCTCTTTCTACAGTCGTCCCACACATGTCCAGGCTTCTTACAAAAGGTACAGGTAGGCACTTTCTCAGCTGGCCTCTGCTGAACAGAAGTCTGGACTGGGTAGGCTGGTCTAGGCTGATAGTCTGGATGCTCCTGGGGCTCTGGGTATACACTGCTCCTCGGCCTCTTAGAACTAGGCACTCCCCCTGAATGTACCAAATCCCACAACAGTTGGATCCTGCGGCCCTCCTCCTTCTGGATCTCAGCCTGAACTCTCTGTGTCTCCAACACATCCCGGAGAAGTCTGGATATCTGAGCTCCGTCAGGAAACAAATATGCTGAGGGTATGGTATGGGGTACCGCTCCTGGAGGCAGAGAAAGAGGCGGGGAAGGACTCTTGGTCTCAGATGAGACTGCAGCTTTCTCCTGGGTAACAGGTGGTGGAGGGAAACTCTCTGGTAAGGATGCTAACACCTCCTCGATGGCAGGAGGTGCCACTACCCTTGGGTCAGTCTGAGGGGTCACTACCTCCTGAGTAATAGGAGGTGGAAGCACACTATCAGTAGCTGCAGCTGCTCTCAGGCGACAGACTCGGGTCATGGGTGCCATACTGGAAGGGATAAAAACACAACAATCATTAAGGCTGTACGGCAGTCTACTATCCTATCTAAAAACTGGTAATTATCAAAATAAAATACGTTAACTACTAATCATCTAAAAGGGTACTATTTTTAAGAAAATCAGATCCAAAAGTTTAAGGAGCGAAAATCAACAGCATTGAATCCATTCACAATATAATATATATAGAAGGAGAGAGTGTTAGAGAAGGAAAACTAACATTATGTAAGGGTCATATGGTTTGCGTGTGTGAAATATACATGAAAGTGTATAGGAGGATTTGGGTCTCAACTATAGCTATCAAGTTACACTATTCATGGCATATTAGTTAACCAATCTACAAGGCACAAGCTATTTACTCATAACATGTATGGCTAACCGTATATGTAAGTATCTATATGGCTATATGAACATAACATAGAGATGAAGGGTTAGGTTTACATGGCAGTTGTGAACATTAGTGTAGAGTGTCAAGTGTACATGGGTTAAAACATGAAATAAAGGGTTCAATCATTCAGTTTTAGTTCAACATTACATATTAATCCGAAATTGAACTACACATTTGAAAGCAATGAAAAAAAATGTTAACATGTATTCAGTCTTCAAAATTTGGGATAAATTCGAACATCAAAACCAACTCAATGTTTACCACAACCACAACCTAACATGTAAGAGTATGAACCTAACATTATATACCTGCACACAACCATGTATACGGCTCAAAACATTACAATTTAAAACTGCAATTTAAACTAAACACTTAGAATCCAAGGTTAAGGGTTTACTATGTACATAGTCTCAGATTTGACAATTCAACACAAAACTCAACCAATTTCTTTAAGAAATGAAACCATGTATATATAACATACATGTGTAGTGATGTAAGCAAAACTAATAACATGAAATTTAAATTAAATTTTACGAATTTAATATGGAGAAACAGAGAACTAGTCATTGATACTGTCCTATATTAGAATTATTGGGATTTTGAGAACTTAACATTAATCATATTAACATGCATTTAGATAGGTTGGTAACATGTGTAGTATGCATACGTGTTAGGCAAGTATCTGTGTCCACTATATATATATTTTAGGGTAATACAAGAAATAATGGCAAGAGAAAATATTGATAAAATCTGTTCTGCTTATCTGTTTAAAAGAGGGAACCATTTTGAAACCAGAGCTATAATATCAAATCCAAGTTAAGGTCTAGCAAAATCATCGATTCATTGTATTAGGAAGAATTTATAGCAAGAAGTTACACAAGGTTATAATAATAGCTAAGCTACTCCTACTCCTACTCCTACTCCTACTCCTACTCCTAAGTTATTTGATGATGGGGTACAATTTATACAACAGAATGGTACGATAGAGATGATATGTTTAAAAACCTTCTCAAGATACAATCTGATAATCATATACGTCTATCCAAAATCACGTTACTCAGAGTCCTCGCCACGCTAGTAAGCAAGGCTGCGAATAACGATCGATTCCATAACTAGGGTATGCACCTCTACAATCATGTCATTTGGAAATCTCGCTATGCCGACTAGTATAGCTGCAAGAATTTCCAAATCTCATAACCAAGATACGTACATCCGAAGCCAGGTCTCCATGTTTCCGCCACGCCAGCTAATATGGCTGCGATAAACTACAGGTTCCATAATCAAGCAGACGTTTTACCATCCCTGTTATTCCGTCAACATATGTTATCAGAAAATATCGTAACCCGGGCCATAAAATTCATCTCGATAGAAAAATCAAAATCAACAACGATCCTTCAAAATCAAATTCAATAATCAAGGAGTGAGAGCGAAACAAAACAAGGGAAAGGATTTCAAATTGAAGTTTAAATAAGATTCTCAAGGGTCGTCCCAGGAATCTTTCAAGGAATCCTAACTGTGATTGAGTACCCTCAAAAAAAATATATCCTAATCCTACTGCAGGCTGTAGTGATACTCTAGTTCGAATACCACTACATAAACTCGACCTGCATGGGCCACCACTAAAAACGTGTCACGACCCGCACCCTAAAGTAAGGGCACGAGACGTGGGTACGTCCAGCCTACGCCGCAGTGTCGGCGGTAGAATGCTGTCCTAGGTCACAACATCTAACAGTTAAGGGTAAATAAATAGTTATACTCCCCGAATGGGGGTGACATAACAGAATAGATCTCAACCATATCTAAGGTAGAACATGAAAGGAAAGATAGATAAATATCCAGAAATGAAACACAGATATAAGATCCAAAATTCTAAGTGTCTAAATAAGTACATAACCAAATAACATCTCAGAAACTCAATACAGAAACCAGAAGATAAAGACATCCTAATCTAGGGAAGTATTATCAACTGCTAGTAGGTCTAAGTCATTAGTGATGTCTAATGCTGCACCGAGAGGGAGTAGACACCAGAGCCTCATCATCCACTGTAAAATTTTCAACAGGTCCAGTCAGGACGGGAGCGAGCACATATCTCTCAAACAGTTCATAGCAGGTTAGGAGTATAAATCATGCAATAGAGTAAAATACAGGAAGTGCTGAAAAGAAGTACAAGTAAAACAGGAGATATTTTGTAACTGAAAGTAATACATAATAGTAAAGACTGTAAGTGGCTACGTGATTTAGAGTACAATATGGTTATGTAAACGGCTTAGGGACACATGAATACAAATAAGGAGGCACATTTATACAGCTACTGGGGATAATGTTCACATAACCAATTCTACTCACCCCGCCCCAATCAATACACAAGGATCCATTCAAGTTACGTTATAAGCACATGAATACAACTAAGATACGTGAACTCATGTAATGAGTAGTACATGAGGCACGTGATAAAGCACAAGAAACCATATGAGAACATGTAATAACATGAACTAGTACGAGTACAAGGAGTACCTGATGCACATGATAAAGTACATGAACATAAAATATCCGATGCACCCGTAGAGGAATAACATCTCAGAAAAGGATCCATATAGTACTAATCCGTGAAGATACGTGTCAGCATCATGTAGAGTAATCTAGAGCAAGAATATAGTCCAGACAGGTATGAAAAGATCACAGAATGTACTCGCCTGCTAACTGAATGTCCAAGACGAAAGTACTGTCCGAGGAGTGGTGTCTGGCTCCTATTAGAACAGCACAAGTCACAACAAGTCCAGAATAGTAATAAGATGCACTACGATGTATACTACATGAATCTAGGTCAATCTTGACCAAAGTCAACTCTTGGTCAACTCTGGTCAACCTTAGAAGTCAAACTAGGTCAACCAAGTCAAACCTAAGTCAAACTAGTCAAACTAGTCTAACAAGGCTATTCTAAGTCTAACTAGACTACATAAGTCTAATCTAGGCTCCACACTGACACACAGGCACAACCATAGGCCATAGGCTAAGAGACTAGGCTATAGGCTAAACCAAATCTAAACCAACCTATGATACACCTACACAAGGCTATTCTATATCTAAAATAATACACAATTTACAATATTAATATAAACTAATATAGGAAATCATAACATATAGGTTATCTACAGTATATCACACATATACAAATATACATGAGAAATGAGTGTGTGTGTCAAGGGTATGTGAGAGGAAATATGTGTGATACACATTAGTGTGTGTGTGTGACATGAGACATGAGTGTGTGTAGGACTTGTGTGTGTATTAAGCTAGAGTGTCAAGAGGGTGTCATATATATATGCTAGTGTATGTGTGTGAACATGGCATGTGTGTGTGCTAGTGTCAAGGGTGATACATGAGGGTGAGTGTCAAGAGAAAGAAAGTGTGAGAGAGTGAACCTGGTGCAAGCTAATGTGTGTGTGTGTGAGTTGAGAGAGTGTGAGACTTAGACACTAGGGTGTGTGAGTGTCTGTGATGCATGAAAACAGTGAGGAAAACTGAGAACCCAACTCAGTTCAGCTCCCCTATAAATCAGTCCATTAATTTCAGAATTAAAACATTAAACAGCAGTTCAAACAACACATGATAACACATAAAACCAATTAAACAGTCCCCACATTGAAATCCCAGATTTAAACTCATTTAACACAGGCCATAAGACCCTGAAATCTCAGTAAAAAAGTTCCCTCCCCAATCCCAGTTTTCAGAAATACCAATCTCAGATTTGTGAGCCAAAACACACCAAACAGTCCCAAATTGAATTCCCAGATTTTGAATCCAAACCTCATCAAAGCAAACCCCAATTCAACCTACCATTAGATAACAACTAGGTGAACATATTAGGGTTTTAATCTACACTAAATAACAGCATATATTGGTTAAAATCAATGCTAAAATTCACATAAAAATCTGGAACAAAATAGGAAAAATAGGACTGAAACTTAGAATATCAGTAAATAGGAAAATTGGGAATTGAACAATAAAAATCAAGCTAAAATCCCAAAACAGAGGTTGGTAATGTGAGAACACATTGCACACGTGTTACGTGATGTGTTTGTGTCCACAAAAGTGGACACAAACGTGTCCAATCATAATAAAACCAAAAACAGCAAAACACTAGACACAGGCAACAATAAGCAGCGTGCACGTGTTTATGGTGTCCGTGTACTCGACACAAAGCGACACAAGCCATGTGGTCGTGTCCACGTGTCAACCTAGTATAGGGCTAGAGCTAGGACACCATGCCACGTGTCCACAACACGTGTACGAGACACAAAATATGCGTGTCAGTTGTCGAAATGACAGCCGACTGAAACAGTGTGAAAATGGTGCACGCGTTCGTGCGTGTCTGACACGACACGTAGGGCTCTAAAACTTGGGGAGCCTCATGTCAGTGTCAGCCCCAAGCCACACGTCAAATCTCACGTGTCGGGGAACCGTGTCCAGGGCGCTGTGTCCCCCGAAGTGCAGGGCATGCACAGTGCCCGTGCACGCGCGTGCACGACCACGTTTTTGCGTGTCCGTGTGGACTCGACACGACACTAAGACTCAACAAAATCACCAGAAACGTGTAAGCAACATCAAACCCTAATTTTCTATTCAAATACAATCTCAATAATCACACGAAATGCCCATTGGGGCATTTCATCAACACTTGGTATGTGTCACTGATACGTGTCCAAAAAGGATACGAAATGGACACGAATTTTGGGGATTCCTATTCCTACAGTTAGGTTAGGTCTAGGGCTCCCTAAATATGAAATAAAATCAAGATTCTATGGAGGGAATTGAAAGTTACCTATATGTGTCAAATCCTCCAAAAAGCTTCAAAGAGAGGTACCTCTTGATGGCCAAACTCCTCCAATGTGCTCCCAAGCTGAGAATACTCATAACCAACAGCAAGAACAGTAAAATTAGGTCCTAATGCAATTGGTTTGGAGAAAAAATGAATTAAAATGGATTTTCTAGGGATTAGGGAAGATGAAGACTCACCTCTTTCTAAACCGGCACAAAATTCCTAATGGAGGCTAGCCCTAACTTTGAGGGGTATTAAATAGGATGGGGGAGACCATCATGACCAACCATGGGCTGATTAGGGTTTGGGTTTGGCTACATGGTGTGGGCCTATGGGCTTTAAGTCTCAAGTCATTAGTCATGACTTATGAAGTCATAAGCCATTCTAGCCTAATTAATTCCTAATCTCTCCAAACAAGTTCCAATGAGTTAAACCTCACTAACTTAGGTCAAGCCAAGGTTACTTAACCTAACCAAGTGGTCTTAACCTAGGTTAATCTCTAGGTTAGTCTCCTAGTCAACACTAGTCAAAGTCAACTATAGGGCCAAAATCAATTATACTACAAATCTCTAAAAATCACTAAAAATCACATTAATTCTAATAAATCTAATTAATACTAACTATCACTAACCATGGTTAGCTAAGACTAGCTGTGACTAATCTAGGTTAGGTCCAAACCAAGTTAGGCTAATCACAGAACATGGCAATCAATTAAATAATATTAAAATCACACAATTCTTAATAATACATTAAATTCCAATAATATATATTAAATTCAATTGAAATCAAAAATGACAAAAGTACCCTCGAGCTGGAAATGATAAATGAAACACCTTAATCACATGGCTAGGCTCTAGGTTAAGTTGTCTCTAGTGTTACACTATCAAAACACCAAAATCATAAGTCAAGATTTAAAATAGTTTTAAATGATTTAAAAATTACCAAAAATTATATCATGATTTAAAATATCATTATTAAAAGATTAAAATTACAAAATTTCAAAATTACCCTCATTTGGAAAACTGGGTGTTACATAAACCATGGAAATTAAATATGCTAGGTACTAAAGTGTTTGAGAATCTCATGAGGAAGAAAATGGAGCAACAAAAATTGAGTTCCTCCATGAAGCAAGTTGCACTTGCCTAAGCCTCTCTGGTAGATGGAGAGAGTTAATGGAGAAGGAAAAAAGTAAATAAAAAAGTGGAGGAGAGAGAAAAGTTAGGTTGGGTTTTAAATGGTGATGGTGATGGTAGGTAGGGGTTTTCTTCTGGTTCATGATGAACCCAAAAGCAAACCAAACCAAGCCAAACCAAACCAAGATAAACCATAACCAATGAAATGCTAAAATAAACCATGCAATAAGACATGCAATACGAGTCAAAATATGTACACGTATACCAAAATACGTAATACAAACTACGGACGCTATGGTATTGAACATCTTACTTTGTCAAGTCCATCGACGAAGGCTGGGTGTGTCTGACTCGTATCAGATTATTCGGGAGCGAATCGTGACAGTTGTGGTGCGAAAGAATCATACTCTAAGCGAGATTGCTAGAATCATGCTGAATCAACATAATCTTCCTAAATATTTTTGGGCCGCAGCTGTTAGTACATCATGTCAAATTTTAAATAGGGTGTTAATTCGACCAATCTCAAAGAAAATACCATATGAGCTTTGGTTTGGAAGGATTCCAAATATTTTATTATTTTAAAGTTTTTGGATGTCGCTATTTTATCCTGAATACCAAGGACAACTTGGAAAGTTCGACTCTAAAGCAGATGCAGGGATATTTCTTGAATGTGCTTCTGAGAGTTAGGGATATAGAGTATTTAATAAAAGATCTATGGTTGTTGAAGAATCCATTAATGTTACTTTTGATGAGCTCAATAGTCACAGATCTAGCTATAGTGATAATGAAGATGCATAGATTAAATATAAGTCATCCAAAGATACGGCTACCAGAGAGAGCCCTATAGAAGATCTAGCAAAGAGATTCAAATCTTGGAAATTCTTGCCAGATCATCCAGAGATGCTAATCATAGGTGATGTATCAAAAGGTGTAAGTATACATTCTTCTAATAAAGACACTGATATAGTAGCTAATATAGCTTTTATATTACAAGTAGAACCTAAGATAGTAGCTGATGCTTTTAATGATGAATTTTAGATTGACGCCATGCAAAAAAGAACTTAATCAATTTGAGAGAAATAAAGTTTGGAAACTTGTTCCTGAATCTAATGGTCAATCGATAATTGGTACAAAATGGGTGTTCCAAAATAAATTAAGTGAGGATGGGCAAGTCCTACGCAACAAAGCACGTCTAGTGGCACAAGGTTATAATCGAGAAGAAGGTATTAATTATGACGAGACATATACTCCTGTTGCTAGACTAGAAGCTATCAACATGTTTTGTTCATTTGCATATTTTCACAATTTTAAATTATTTCAAATGGACGTAAAAAGTGTATTTTTAAATAGATTTTTGAAAGAAGAAGTTTTTTTGAAATAACCTACTGGTTTTGAAGATTTTTAAAACTCGATCACGTCTTCAAACTTAGAAAACTACTCTATGGACTCAAACAAGCACCTTGTGCTTGGTATGAACGCCTAAGTGCCTTTCTACTTGAAAATAGTTTTTAAAAAGAAAGAGTTGATACTACTTTATTTATCAAGTCTTCAGATGATGAAATTCTTCTTGTGCAACTTTATGTAAATGACATAATATTCGGTTCTACTAATGAAAAACTTTATCATGAATTTGCTAAGTGTATGCAGAGTGAGTTCGAGATGAGTATGATGGGAGAGATGAACTACTTCCTAGGACTCCAGATCAAACAACACTCACAGGGAACATTCATCAACCAAGCTAAGTATACGAAGGATTTACTGAAGAAGTATGACTTCGACAACGTAAAGCCTATCAGAACTCCAATGGTTACATCAACCCGACTTGACATTGATGAAAGTGGCAAACCAGTCGACCAGCATAAGTATCGAGGTATGATTGGTAGTTTATTATATTTAACTGCTAGTCGTCCTGATAACATGTTTAGCGTTAACATCTGTGCTAGATATCAAGCAAATTGTAAGGAATTACATTTATGTGCCATTAAGCATATCTTTCGATACCTTAAGGGAACTTCTTCAGTCGGCTTGTGGTATCCCAAAACTACATCTTTTGACCTAATCGGTTATTTAGATACAGATTTTGCAGGATACAAAGTAGACCGTAAAAGTACTAGTGGTATGTATCACCTCCTTGGAAAAGCTTTAGTCTTCTGGTTTAGCAAGAAGCCAAATTATGTAGTGCTATCAACGACTGAGGCTGAGTATATCGTCGTAGGACGTTGTCGTGCTCAAATTTTGTGGATGAAGTATACCCTAGAACACTATAATCTGCACTATGCGAAGATTTCCATATTCTGTGACAACACTAATACGATTAACTTGACTAAGAACCCTGTTTGTCACTCACCCATAAAGCACATAGAGATTCGTCATCACTTTTTACGTGATCACCAACAACACGAGAATATTTTCTTATAATTCATTGATACAGATCATCAACTAGCAGATATTTTCACAAAACTGCTGGCTGAAGACTGTTTCAACTATCTGCGATGTGAACTAGGCATACTTGAATTTTTGGATTCATGATGCATTTTGTTTAATAAAAACTCTTATAACTTAAAACTTTGATATTTATTAATTGAAGTTATTTTGGGTACAAGTCGAAAGGGTCCTTCTATCAAAAAGACGTAAAAGTTTAAGCGACACGGTGCCAAGTGTCTTCGGACTACCGCTAGCTGGAATACGGCCCCTACAACTAACCCAAAGCAATGAATGTTATTAAATCGAGAAGTTTAAAAGTTAGTAAGTTTATTTATCATTCATTATGCATAAATGAACTGGAAATACAAGTGACCGAACTCTGGCATAACTCGGACCGAGTTCTGGCCGAGTTCGGTTGACGTCGGTTCAATTTTCTAGAACAGCAACAACTGGCCCTGGCTCCTATTTATACCTCATCTTCTTCTTCATTCTTCTTCACATCCGAACGAAAATCCTCCAAAAACTCTAGTTTTATCTTTCCAAGCTCTTCTCCTCCCTAGTCCTTATATCTACGAAGCTCGGAAGGTGATTTCCTCTATCTATTCTCCATTCTCTTAAGGTATTATTTCTTCTTTCTCTTTCATCAATGGATCCTAAACAACTTCTTAAGAGAAAGAAAGTTTCTTCTACAACAGGTTCATCTTCAACTTTGGTGTATGAACATGTGAACGCATTTAGGCCCACTCATCCTTCCGATGAAGAGGATTATAATGCTTCACTCTTTCCATCTATGGAATTTTCAAACTCTTGGTTTAACTCCTTTTCTCTTCTGAAAATATGATCTGAAAGACTTGTTAGTTTTGCTGTTTTCTCGGAGTACGCCAACACCTTCGATAGACTTAGCCTTCGGGATTTATGTCAAATTGCTGACAATATCTATGATACTGTCGTTCGAATATTCTATTGCAACATGCAAGTGAAACCCGACGGCAATATCTATTCTTGTGTTACTGGACACAAAATCGAATTCAACTCAACTGACATCAGTGTGAGTATTTTTTATATATCTGATATTGGCTAGGCGTTAGTTGATATTCATCGAGTCCAGTTTCTCGAAGATATGACCCTTGACTCCTTTAAGATTGTAATGTGTCATCCTAACCCTGTCCTTCGCAGTGGTAGGATATTTACAAAACACCTCAACTAAAATTTTATGAGTTACATCGCTTTATTTTTTCTGCTTTGCTTCCCAAGACGGGATCTTCTGATGAGATCACTTTTTATGAGATGTCCACGATGTATCATCTTTATTTTGTTGTTCCATTTTTTGTCCCCGAGACTTTTATGGCTTGGATGATCGGTTTTAGATGGGTGGGGCGTAACCTTTTGTACCCCATGCATTTGGTAGCTATTTTCAAGGGATTTCAGATCGACCTTTTTATTTGTCCTATTTCTTTGTCATCTTCTAAGCTGACTAGATCTAGAAAATATCCTCTGCCTCATGGTGTTGCTCCTATTGAGGCTGAGGCCGATCCAGATGTTCCTCCTTCTGTCCCTGCTGCTCATGATCCTAGTTTCGACCCGCAGTTCTATCAGCGCTTTGATGATTTTGTCACCCTCTCTGGGCAACATCATCAGAGTTATGATGATGCTGAGTTCTGTCATACCATACAGGCTCAGGTATTAAGAAACAATATTGCTGATCTATACTGGAGTCTGTTGCATCACCTCACTGCTCCCGTTTCGAAGATCTATCATCCTGTATTTGATAGATCGAGGTTCGACGACCCGACTACTTTTGAACACTTTGATCCGACCACAGTCTAATTCGACTCTCAGCCACGTGCTCCAGCTGATGATGATGATGCTCGGATATGAGACGAGCATTCAGTTTAGTGTTTTTGAGATTTGTTTGCTTAGTGATGATCTATGTAGTTGCACTTGTAGCAGTCTAAAATTTCCTAGTTGGACTTTTTATGAATAGTTCTCTTCATCCGTCATAAACTATCTTAGTTATGACTTTTATGGACTTATGATGTACTTTTTTTAGTTTCAATATGCTAGTTGAGTTTATCATTTTATTCTACTATTGCTGCTAGTTCTAGTATCTTGTGACTTGTATATTATGGATATTACCTTTTTTTTCTTTCCTTGTCTGTGTATATATATTGTTGGCCTGACATATTACGGGGGAGCTACTCAATTTATACATGACAAAGGAGTAGAAGAGCAATACCAAAATCAAATTTCAAATGATCAATCAATGAACAAGTCAGGTATATTATTTCAAAGTTATATTTTATCTATATTTTGGTATAGACTCACGTTTGTCAACTATCAAATGGAAGAGATTGTTGGCCCACTACCTAATGGTCATACCTGATTTTGATAATCAACGACGAATTAAGTCGATACACAAAATATACGAAACTGCCACAAATATTTCAAGTCATTAAAATTAATATCAAAAAAACGTACTGCATCTACAACAAGCATTCAAGTCATCATCCAAAAGTAAATTGTACTGACATCTAGATCAAGTTATTTTTATATTTCTTCTATATTTTTACTTTTATTCGAGTCTAGGATATAAAATGTAAAATCGATCAGATATTACTGGCTTAGGTTATCTCTAGTCCAACTTTCCAAAAAGCCTACCCATATCTCAAAATCTGCATATCCAAAAAGCCCAAAATACCTATGAAATTTGGTCATTCAAATTGAGTTCTAAACTATCAGAACTCTGGCAGAACTTTGTTCGAGTTCGATCCGAGTTCCGATCGAGTTCGGTCAAGTCAAATTTGAAATCCAGTTGCCTCCAAACTGCATCCAACTTTCATTTGCGAGATCTTAGCATCCGAACTCTGCCTAAATTCGGTCAAGAAAAACACCTATAAATAGAGAAGATTTTTACATTTCTAATCACTCATTTACTCTTCTCTCTATTCATTCATAAATTGTTTTTCAGTGATCTAAAGATTTTATATTCCACCTATACTTCTCTTAGCCAAAGTCAGTAGCATCTTATTCGATTTAGAGTCTTTGGTTTACAGAGTTGTAAAGAGGTTTTAGGTCAAAAAATATCTTAGTTTTCGTAGTCGGTCGTGCGCTTGTCACCAAGCACGGTGTTGTAAAGTCGGTCGTGCACTTGTCGCCAAGCACAGTACTGTAAAGAGACGGCAAGCTCTCCTTTAGCTTGCAAATAGGGGATTAACAGCGGATAAGAGTACTCGCGACTGGATTATTCCTCTCAGAGGGAAACTAGTATATATCGCGGTGTTCACTGAGTTTGATCTTCTATCTATTACTGCAATTTAAATTACTGTCTCTTTATTCCTGCCATAGGTTTATAACTATTTAAATTTTAAATTAGTGATTATTCTCACTACACTCACGCACACTCTATTCACCCTCCCTCTAGAGGTACCCAACGGTCATACACATAAGTCCTAAACTCAAAAAATATTAAATTACATATTTGACCAAGTACAACTTTCAAGTATCGCAGCATAGTTGAATCTTTATGTGAGTCATATTGGTGACATTTCGAGACATGATTTAGTCAACTATCAAAATCAAGTTGACTAAGATCGAATGAGACAACAATCTTCCCTATTTTGATAATTGGTAAACTATGAATAATAAGCAAATAAATTTAAATAGCAGAGCTCTTCCGCAACTTGTGGAATAATTTGATACAGCAGTGTGATGAGATGTTAGTGTCATGACATGTCTTATTTGCACATATTTCTCCCATGTTGTCATTTCATCGAAATGGCATGCTCTCCTGAAATGAGTGGAGTAATTTGTTTGACAAAGAAATACAAGAATTAAAGTGCATAATTATAATAAATGACTGTAAGAAATAATATTGCTTTTATTGATCCATCTACTAAGTTCAAAAACCAAAATATAATAATAAAGTGCAGTAAAATACAGAGCAGTAGAGCCATCTAGACAACTTATTAAGCAGAAAGATTAAACATATGAAGAATAATTTGTAATGTCAACTTTATTCGAGGTATTACTTTTCTAGTTTTAGATAAAACATATGAGCTATGAGTGCCAAATGGGCTTTATCAAGTCATAAGTTACTACAAGTACAAACAATCTTGGAGTAGCTGTAGGGGCCGGATCCTAGTTAACGGTAGTCTGAAGACACTTGACATGTTGTCACTTAGGCTACTTATGCCTTTGTTACAGAAGGGCCCTTTTGGCTTATATCCAAAATAGTCATAACTTTTAGCAACTTAGATTGTTGTAAGAATTTAAAACACTGTTATAGTCTTACATTTTATTTGAATTAAGAAATTCTAATTCTTGACGGATAAAGTTGAATCGATCTCCAGCTAGAGATTTAGTAAAGATGTGTGCTAACTAATGCTCTGTGTCAACGAGTTGTAAACATGTCCCCGTATTGTTGATGATCCCTTAAAAATGATGTCTAATTTCTATTACTTAGTATGGAAGTGACATATTGGATTCTTAGTGAGATTAATGGTGATAGTGTTATCACAAAATATTAGAATATTCTTATAGTACGATCAAAGTCTTCTAGGGTTTGCCTCATCCACAAAATTTGTGCACGTACTCAGCCTCTGTTGTCGATAGGATGACATAATTTTGTTTCTTACTAAACCAAAAGACTAGAGACTTTCTGAGAAAATGACATATGCCACTAGTAATTTTTTGATCGACCTTGCATCTATCAAAATCATCATCCGAATAACCAATAAAATCAAAGGATGTGGTTTTGGGATACCGTAGACCGGTCATTAAAGTACCTTTAAGGTATCAGATAATATACTTAAGTATGCACAGATGTGATTCTTATGATTAGCCTGATATCTAGTACATAAATATACAAAGAATATCATATCTGGGCGACTAGTAATGAGTTGTTCGAGATCAAACAGGTTCAGAAGTCGTTAGGAAGATCCTCGCACCAAAATTGGTCAAATCTGGACCAATTTTAGTGCAATGGACGCCACAGCCAAATTGGATAGAACTGTGTGAGTTACAAACTGGACATCAAAGTAGACATATAAGGCTACCAACTAGTTTTAGTTTCAGGAGAAATAGATGAGAAAAAGTAGATGAAACCCATCGAAGAAGATGACCAACCTGGGTTCAGAATTTTTGTTATGGTTAAAAGTAACCATCATGTTCGGCGTCCAAACGACCAAATAAGTTGACAAAACTCCTTTGGGGCTTGATAGTATTGAAGAGGGGTCACTTGAAGTCTTCGTGGAGGTGGTGGAGTACACAAAAGTCGAGAAGAAGTTGGTTGAAGGGGTTGAAGTGTTCGGCCAAAGCTTGCTTGTGCCGTCGGCCTATGGAAAGGGGGTGGTCAGCTTTTAGAATATTGGAAAGAGGCGGGTAGCCAAATAGAGCTACTTTATATAAAGTTTAGTCCTTCTATGGGTTAGGGTTTGAATGGAGGAGGTTTGAATTGATTTGGTGGAGATTTGGTCATCCAATCAACTAATATGGTAATGTAATTCAAAGGGATTTCCAAATTTAGAATGGTGGAAGATTGAGTCAATGATGCATAGGTTTAATAGATGTAGAATGCTATTAAATATCAAAAAATCAAATAAATATATCTCTAATTGATTTTGGCAACCCTGGATAGGCTCCATTAGTGGTTTGGGTTAGGGTTTAGTCCAAACAATTTACCGAATAGAATTTAACTCCAAAAATATAATAAATGGGCCTTGTGTGCCATTTAAAAATAAATAGCACATATGAACTCAATTGAGTGGAACACCATTGGCATGTGTATAGTAGGCTCAAAAATAGGTCAAAGTCACATATTGGGTCGAATGGGTTGGATCGATATCGAGTCCCAAAATTAAATTGGAAGTTGGGTCAAGAATTACGGTAGATGGTCATATGGTCTAAATTGAACCCAAAGTTGTGCGACAAAAATAGAATACAAGGGAGCATGTTTGAGTGGAACATGATATATAAAAATAAAGATAAACTTGTCTATATCAAAACTCATAAAGGATGATTCTAGTGAATTGGCATTTCTTGTGCTCCAAAAACCAAAACTATAAAAAAGAGTATTTAATGATCAAAAATAATAGTAGAAAAATATCTATTAATAACTACATTAAACTTAATAATAAAAATAAATAAAAATAACTCTAAAAATCCTGGGGGCTTATACATAGACCTGTGCTAGGACCCGTAATAGATTATATTTTTGAATTTCCCAAAAATAATATCTGATAGATAGACCGGTAAACTGTCGGTATACTACAGTACACCAGCGATATACCGCCCGACTGGAGATGACTCAGGTTTGGATCTTTACCTGGTTTATTCTTTTAACCATTAGATTCTTGGCTTTGTTTCAAGGGCCAGTTTAGAGAGGGCCTTGGATCCATGACTTGGATGATCCAAGGGCTAAGAGTCACTCACCCAATTTCCTTTCTAGACCCCTTTTATTTTATTTTTTTCTGTCATTTTCTTTTCTTTCTTTCTTATTTCACTCTTCACTTCCATCCTTTTTTCTCAAGATAGAGGCTTGCTAGCAGCCTGGCCTTGAGGAATAAGAGTATGGTTTCAGAAACCTTTTGGTGGTGGAGTGGAAGATAGCTTAAAGCATTGATCTAGGCAAGTACATCTTGTCATTGAATGGACCTAAGATTTGGGCTTTCTTTTATTGTCTTTATGTTCTGAATATTATTGTATTAAAAAGTTCCCAAAGTGTGAGATACTGGATTTTGATCTTGGTATCATGTATGATACTCTTGTTTTTCTGGTAGAACTTGGTCATATATGCTCTTTGGGTCTTATCCTAGCTTTGTACCTTTAGAATTTCGAGTTTGGTGGAATTGATCGAAACATGTGTCGATTTATCGAAAAACCAATTTTGGAGTATTTGAGGTATTCAGCTATCAAATCTTAGAATTTATGAAATCTAATGCTTCCATGTTGTGCGAAATTTAATTTCATGCGATTTTGATTTTTGAAAAATTGAAGTTCGATTTAAAATAAAGTTTTCATGGCTGATACAAGTTTCACAAAAATTTAAATTCTTGTTATTGTATCAAAATAATATATCGTACCACAGTATACCATCGATATACTATTTTTGTGTACTGAAAGCTTGCTGTTTTCAGCTAGTATACTGTCGCTATGTTATTTTTGGCTATTTTTGGCTGATTTTGCTTGGTTTTTCCTTTTTATTATTTTCTTCAACAGTTTTGATTCCTTATTATAATCTAGCGATCTTGTATAGTAAAGGAATATTTTACACCCTATATACTTGACATGAGCATATGTCCTTCGCAGACATCATGTCATTGCATAACGTTGTTCCTATAATGGCTCGTAGTAGCACACTCATGTCCATATATTGATTCATATTTTGATTCCTGATAGCGGCTCGTCGTAGCGCACACTTTACTCTAGATTCATGTATCGTTCTTGTTGTGGCTCGTATAGGCACATTCCTATTTCTTGATTGTTTGCAACGTGGTTGCTTTCATGTCTTGTGTCCTGATTGTGCTTGATAAAGCCATTATCCAGTCTTACATTTTCTCGGATGGATAAACCTCATGTATATGATGGATTTTTAGATGCCATGGTTGGGAATTCTTAAATAAACTATTCAGGATTAATGACAGATTGATAGCATAGAGTATTGGGAGGAGAGGTATCCAAGTTGCATGTAGTCGTTATCCTGGTCACATTTTTTGATTTTTATCTCATTGACATGAAGGACACACTTCTAGCACACCAACGAGCATTGTATTTCCACTACATGGTTCATAAATATTGATTTCGCTTGGATAACTTGGATAGCCTATAGTACATGCGACCCTTGGTACCTCGATTGCATATGCTAGTAATTATGATTTTGATAACCCTAGTTAGTTAACAATTAGCAAGTCGTACTTCATAATTGGCCACGATTGATTGATAGTTTACTTTGCAACTATATTGTTTGTGTACCTGCTTGCTGATTATCATCATATTTCTATATATATAACATGCTTATGATAACTGATCCTATATTCACATGCTATCATTGTTCTCGTTCTTAGTCCTTTACATGTTAAACTGATCCTGTTAACTTCCTCTTATATTGTTTACATTTTTATTGCTACTATTTCATTCCTAATTTTTCGTATATGATTGTATACTGGTTTTAGTTCACCCTTATGGGTTCCTATGTGGTACTTACTATTTTGAATTTTTACTCCACTAGTTTTGTATGACCATATCTCGTAGCAGAGCTGGAGGATCTACCATATCTTTCACTTGATGGTATCTACGAGGAGGACCACAAACCGAGTACCAGAGTGGGTTTTTACTTCATTCTCTCACTAGTTTGATATATATATATATATATATATATATATATATATATATATATATATATATATATATATATATATATAAGGCATTTAGCCAATGAGTACCCGTTTAGCTCGTATTTTGTTTCTGAAATTTCTGATATGATGGCTTACATAGTCCACATAATCTAGATTACATCTAGAGCGATTATGTATTATTATTACACTCTTGCTAGTATCTCATTTTATATTACTAGCTTCATGATCATCTATATATTGTAGTTTGGGACACTTTACTGTTTTATATGCCATGATGATCATTCTTGCTCTTTACCTAATTACTGGTGATTGAGACATATGATTACTTGCCCTTGGATTGACTGTTGGCTTGTGATATAATCTCCCAGATCTTTACAACTGGGGTTCGTATCTTGGGGTATCGAAGTACCCTGATATACATAGTTGGCCTACTTTTGTCCTATCTCTAAAGTATTCTGGTTCTAGGACATGATAAGATTTTAGTGGTGGCCAATACAGGTTTGTTATCAGACGTGTAGGGGTTAGAGTATAAAAATCTCAATCCCTTACATGATCATATTGATGTCCTTTAGCATTAATTTTTATTCCATCCCCCTGTCCTACTATTTGTTTTCATCTTTACTTTATCATGTCCCCCCTCGAATTGATCTCGTGTTATTATCTTTCCAGGACATCAGCTGGTCAGAAGATTTGAGAGGTTAAGCCTCGGTATTCAATGGTAGAGTCCACGATAGATCTTGGAGCTGAGCAATAGGTTCAGCTTGAGCCTCTAACGGTACTAGTAGAGCCAATTCTGCAGTGCAACCAGTATAGTCTGTATAGGAGGATACTCAGTTTCTTTTGGATGCGACCAAAGATTTGTTTGGTGACCCAGGAGTGAAAGAGAGAGGTGCTCACCTAGTTACAGGCAACCTTAGAGCAAGGTGGTTATCATGGGCATAGTTCTGCAGGCAACTTTAGGCACCTCTATCCCCATACTTCTATAGTACAAATGATGTGATTGCATCCGATGTATGGCTCCAGGACATTGAGGCCATCTTTCAAGAAGCAGCGATTTTGGCTCGAGAGAGTAGAAGTAATCAGGTTGCAGTTGTGAAACTTGGTCAGAGATTGGTGAGGAGCGCAGAAGAATTTTAGTAAGAGGTTCCAAATACAATAATTTGATGCTGTATCGTGATATGATCTTCAATAGAGGTTTAACAACCTCAGGCAGTAGGAAAGGCCAGTTAATGGCTACACGATGAAGTTTAGCCCACTCAATCGGTTTGCTCCCTCCTTGGTGATGATCAAGCTGGATCATGGTAGAAGGTTTCATCACGGCATTCATCTAGAGATTATCTTGGCTGTAGAGCAGCACGAGAGCATAAGTATACCTCCTAGAGGATTTCTGAGGGGACTAGGGACCAGAAAAGGTCTCATACTACTTCGAGGGGCTCTTCTACCCAGACTTTAGCTCAGGCACTAGCAGTCAGGGCATTGAAGATTAGATCTCCGAGGAGGCCTTCACCGGTATCTTCCTTTCAGTAATTAGCTCAAATGCATCTCCAACACCAGTGGCCTTCTTCTTTAGTTGGTTTTTCCTATTATGGGAATCCAGGGCATGTTCTTTCTAAGTCCCATCAAGTACAGAGGTTGTGCTTGGTTTGTGGATCAAACCACAGAGTGGGATCTTTCCTACATAGAGCTAGTTCTTTATCAGTTTATCAAGCTTCATCATCTACCTCGATAGGTCTACAATAGGGTACTAGTGCAACTTCAATAGTATTAGGGTTTGAGGCCTTTACTGATTCACTCTCATACTTTCTAGCAGCATAGATGTCAGTTGTATGTGTAGGCTCAGGCTCAGATTCAAGCCAAATAGAGAGGACAATATAAGAGGGGACCATCACCCAAAGAGCAGGATCAGGCTATGACGCTTACCATTGAGGAGGAATTAGCATCTAGTGAGGTGGTGACAGGTACCATTCTCATTAACTCTCATTCAGCTTCGGTATTGTTTGATTCTGGTGCATCACAATCATATATGTCTGTAAGGCGTGAGTTGGATGGGAGCCCGTATTATTACTAGTAAGGCTTAATATACTTACTGATAATGGTCTCATCGGTGTAGATAAAGTTTATACCTCGTATCGAGTCGTAGTGTACATGAGAGATTTTTTGGCGAGGTTGACAGTTTCCCATGGGTGATTATATCGTCCTAGGAATGGATTGGATGAGTAATTGACACGTGAAGATAGATTTCTATGTTAGTAATGTTATCTTCGATATCCTCGATGAGGAGTTCTTATTTTTTTAGAGGCAACGTAGAGTATCTATCAGCTACCTTGAAGGCAACATTGGTTAAGGAGGTATAATTTTCGAGGATTGACTATAAGTTCCAGGTGTGTTCCTAAAGGAGTTTCTAGGCATGCTGCCAGTTAGAGAGATTGAGTTTAGCATTGATCTAATTCTTGGGGCAGAGCCAGTATCAGAGAGAGTATATATGATGGCACCATCTGGGTTGGTGATTTAGTACCAGTTCATTGAGAAGTTGAGGACCAAGGGATTCATTAATCCTAGTGGATAGCCATAGGGATCCCTAATGCTTATTGTGTGAAAGAATTATGGCACATCACATTTATGTGTTGATTATCGTACACTAAATACAGTGACCATTAAGAACAGGTATCCGGTGCACAAAATATATAACATGTTTGACCAGCTCGATAGGAAGGTTGTTCTTTCTAAGATCATATTATGGTCAGGGTACCATCATATCAGAATTAGAGAGTAGAAAATATGCAAGACTATGTTTAGATATAGATATGGCCGTTGGGAGTTTCTTGTGGTGCCTTTTGGGGCGACCAATGTGCCAACAATATTCATGGATCTTATGAACCGTATTTTTATGCCTTATTTAGACCAGTTCGTGATAGTGTTCATTGATGATATTTTGTTCACCAGCCAGAGTGAGGTAGAGCACGATCAGCATCACATAGTTCTTCAGGTTCTCAGGGAGCATCAACTATACATGAAGTTCAACAAGTACAATTTTTGGCTTGATCGTATTTTGTTTTTGGAGCATATCATTGTTGGAGGTAGTTTAAAGGTGGACCCCAAGAAGGTGGAGGCAATTGAGAGTGGCTAGTGCCTAATTCAGTTATAGAGGTGCACAGTTTTTTGGGGTTGGTAGGCTACAACCGACGATTTATGGCTGACTTTGCTAGGATCTTCACACCATTGATATAATTGACGTTTAAGGACGTGCGCTTTTAGTGGTCAGATGCTTGTCCGATTTCTTTTGAAAAGCTTAAACGGAGTTTAATTTTGGCTTATATTCTGACACTTCTAGTGGACTAGAGGTGGGTTCACTATCTATTGTGATGCATCGGAGAAAGGACTTGGATGTTCCCTTATGCAACATAGCAAAGTGGTAGCTTATGCTTCTCGACGGCTTTGAGACCATGAGAGGCATCATCCGACGCACAATTTAGAGTTGCCCGCAGTTATTTTTGCCCTCAAGCTCTGGATGCATTATCTTTAGGGAGATCGGGTTAAGATTTTCACCGATCGTAAGACCTTGAGGTATGTGTACACTCAAGAGGATCTCAACATGTAGTAGAGGAAATTGTTGGAGTTACGGAAGGACTATGATCGTGACCTTTAGTATCATCTAGTGAAGGCCAACATCATTGTAGATGCTTTGAGTATGAGAGCATGTGCCTACTTCTTAACTGTGTAGTGAGAGATCTTGGAGGATCGTAAGGAGATGGGCATAAAGGTGGTGCTTTCTTGTGATATTGTGATGGCATGTCTGCAGGTTTATTCCAATATTTGGAGATAATCAGAGCGACGCAGTCAGTAGATGCCAAGCTTCAATAGCTCAGACCAAAGTGTGAGGCAGGACATAGAACATAGTTGCACATTCATGAAGATGAGACTCTCCAGTTTAGGAGTCATTTTTGTATGTCGAGTGGAGATATCTGGCATGAGATTATGTCAGAGGCCAATAATTGAAAGTATTCAGTCCATCCAGGAGGTACGAAGATGTATCGATATATTCGTCAAAATTTCTAGTAGAATAGGAAAAAGAGGAAGATAACAAAGTTTCTCAGTCAAAATTTTAAGACTGAGCATCAGAGATTGGTCGAGCTTCTTCAGCCTTTATCTATTCCAGAGTTACATAATGTGTTTCACGTATCTCAGTCGTGTCGATATATTCTGGACCCAAGCCATATCCTAGATCATTCGGAGCTGCTCGTTGGTACCAACCTTCTATATGAGGAGCGACCCATTTCCATTTTGGACCAAAGGGAGATGGTTTTCAAGAACCGGACTATCGGTATAGTCTGTATCACTTGGGGGCATCACTCATTGGGTGAGTCGACTTGGGAGCGCAATGATGATATTTATGTTTGTTACCCAAATTTGTTTTACTTAGGTAGTATACTCCTTCGTATACTCTATGTTTTATCATTAGCTTGTGTGTGATTGCATTTACATATATCTGTTATAGCTTGTGTTATTTTTTTATTTTTATTATGGATATCTTGTTTATTTCCTACATTCATGAGTCTAATATGAATTTGATAACATTATTTTATGGATTTTCTAGCCTGCCTGATTGTGTCTTATTGAAATCAATGAAAGAATTTTTCTAAGGAGTTGGGGAGAGTTGTGAGACTCGTCTCACTATATCTATATTTATATATGGATACAGATCTTGTACTTTATATTGCATTTTTTTATTTCCTGGATTTCTTGAATTGATAGTTTTTTGTATTAGAGATTTCTTGATTCCTATCTTTTGAGTATCGTATGATACACCTCTTTTCGAGAAACTATTAATGACGGATGCAACATAATGAATTATTGTGTTTGTGACAACTGTATTGCTCACAAGACTACCAAAGACTTGTATCTTACCCATTGGCATCACCATAGACCTGTGTTAGGACCCATACGCAGATCAAATTCCTGAATTTCCAAAAAATAAGACTTGATAGTCAGACCGGTATACTACGTTATGCCGATGATATATTGCCCATCTCGAAATGACTCGGGTTTGGGTCTTTACCTGTTCCATTCTTTTAGCCATTGATTGATGGTTTTGTTTTAAGGGCCAAGATGGTTTGGAGGGGGGCTTGGATCCCTGACTTGGATGTTCCAAGGACTAAGAGTCACTCATGCCCTTTCCTTTATAAACCCCTTTCATTTTCTCTCTCGTCTCTCTTTTCTTTCTTTCTTTTTTCCTCTTCACTTCTATCCCTCTTTCTCAAGCTAGAGGATTGCCAGGATCTTGGCCTTGAGGCCTAAGAGTGTGGTTTCAGAACCCCTCTTGGTGGTGGAGTGGAAGATAGGCTTGGAGCTTTTCCCTAGGCAAGTACATTTTGTCATTAAATGAACCTAAGATTTGGGTGTCTTTATTTTTTGTTATTGCATAGAAATGTGCCCAATATGATTCTTTACTAGTTTACTTCTTGGCTTCATACATTTTGATGGGTTTTAGTCATTATTATGCTCTCGTTAATTTCTAGATCTATCCGTGAGATACAGGATTTTGATCTTGGTATCATTTATGATACTCAAGTTTTTCTTGTGGCTCTTGGTCATATATTATATATAGGTCTAACCCAAGCTTTATACCTTGAGGATTTTTAGTTTGGTTTGAATCGGTACACATTTCAATTTTCCAAGAATCTATTTTTGGAGTAATTTGAGGTATTCATCTATCAAATCACAGAATTTGTGAAATCTAATGCTTTTATGTTGTGGGGAATTTAATTTCATATGATTTTGAATTTTGAAAAAGTCGAATTCCGATTTTAAATGGAGCTTTATGGCCAATACAAGTTTCAAAAAAGTTGAATTCTTGCTGTTGTATTAGAACAGATATCATCGACATACCATTTCTGTATACCGCACTATAGTGCCAGTATGCCCTTTTTTGGCTGATTTTGCTAATTTTTGTCTATTTTTGCCTATTTTTGCTAATTTGTTTGACTGTTTTGATTCCTTATCATAATCTAGGGATCTTAAATAGTTTAGGAATATTTTATACCCTGTATACTTTACACGAGCATATGTCCTTCACTGACATCATGTCATTGCATGGTTTTGTTCTTATAGTGGCTCGTAGTAGCACACTCATGTCTATGTATTGATTCATACCCTGATTCTTGATAGAGCTCATCATAGCGCACTCACTACTCAAGATTCATGTAGTATTCTTATTATAGCTTGTAGTAGTGATTCTTATTTTGATTATTTGCAAAGTGGTTTCTTTGCTGTCTTGTGTCCTAATTGTTCTTGATAAAGCTATTATCCAGTTTTATATTTTCTCTAATGGAGAAATCCCATGTCTATGATGGATTTTTGGATGTCACGGCTGGGAATTCTTAAATGAACTATTCAGGACTAATGACTAGATTGATAACATAGATGCATTAGAAGAAGAGGTTTCCAAGTTGCAGGCAGTCCCGTTATCCTAGTCACACTTTTGGATTTGGAGCTCTCCAGCATGGGAGACACTCTTCCAGCACACCTATGAGTGCTTCATTTATAGTAATTGTTTCATGAATATTAATTTTTTATGGATAGCTAGGATAACCTGCAACGCGTGTGACTTTTGGTACCTCGATTGCTTAGGATTATAATAATCCTAGTTCATTAAGGATTAACAAGTCGTACTTCATGATTGGCCACGATTGATTGATGGTTTACTTTACTGCTCATGTATTGTTCATGTACCTGCTTACTGGTTATGATCCTATTCCCGTACATGTTCCATGCCTATGATTACTTATCCTATATTTACGTGCTTTCATGATTCAGATTCCTGCTCCCTTACATGTTAACCTGGTCCAGTTTACTTTTTGCTCCACTTTTTATATTTTTATTACTGTTATTTCTTTTCTACTTTTCCGTATATGCTTTCATACTAGTTTTAGTTCGCCCTTATGGCTTCTATTGTGGTACATGTTATTTGGGGTTTTGAACCTACTGTTTTCGTGTGGCAAGATCATATAGCGGAGCCGGAGGATTTACCGTATCTTCCACTTGATGGGGTCCATGAGGAGGACCACCAACCGAGTACTGAGTGGATTTTTACTTCATTCTCCCACTAGTTATTTGTATATTCTTTTGATAATTTATCCAAGGAACACCTGTTTAGCTCATATTTTATTCCTGTCATGATGGCTTATATGGTCTGTATATTCTAGATTGCTACTAGAGAGATCATGTATTATTATTACACTCTTACTAGTATCTCATTTTATATTACCAGCTTCATGATTATGTATATATTATATTTTGGACACTTTAATATTTTATATGACATGATGATCATTATCTTGTACTTTACTTAATCACTGGTGATTGAGACATATGATTGCTTGACCTTGGATTGACTGTTGGCTGGTAGTAAATCCCCTATGTCTTTACAACCATGACTGTAACTTGGGGGTACCAAAGAACCCTGATATGCGTAGCTAGCCTAGTTTCGTTTAATCTCTCCAATATTATAGTTCTAGTGCATGACAATTACGATGGATAAGATCATCTAAGGAATTATTGAAGGTGCAAAGATTTTTGTAGAAGATATAATATCTATAGTTTGCATCTAATTAGAAGATGTGGTCGAGAATTTAAGGAATCGAAAATAATATTATGGTGGGAAGAATTTAAAAGTGATTTTGAAGAATGATTCTATCTGAAATATGCACAAATAGAGTTAGATCGGAGTTTCATTCACTTAAACAAAAAATTCTATAGAGGATGAATATATAGCCGAATTCACTATGCTAAGTAGAATTCCTCTATATAAGGTGTCTACGGAGAAGGCAAAGGTATCCCGATTAAGGGAAGGACTGGATAACGATCTAAAGGCTAAGGCAGCACAATTGATATCAAACTTATTCTGCGATGATCGAAGCGACCGAGATCGGAAAAGGATGTTGAGGGAGAAACTTTAATGGTCCGCTCCGTGCAAAACATTTGGTTGGCTTGTTGGATGCGATCATAATATTGGACCATGACTTATGTTGGAAATCGAAAGATTGAGAATGATGTAGTCTCTTTATGCTGGCCGAATGGAATGAGTTATAGAATATGGCTCGCTGGTGGGGCAATGTCTAGTAGAAAATAGATGTGGTCAAAATAGGAAGACCATTTGTACAAGTGAGTGGAACTGTTCTTTCTTTTCTACTCCTTCATGCTTAATGAAATAGAGTATTGTGTTGCTATGCGATGTCCCTAATTATCCCATGCTTTAGTTGCCGAATAGTCGAGATACTTTCATTGAATACTACTGAATGTTAATTACTTGAACATTGAACTGCTAATGTGAATTGATGTTATGAAATGAATAGATATTGTTGCTTATGTAAATGCTGCGGAGCTGAATAAAACACTTGAATCATGTACACTTTGTGTAACTATTACAAAAATATGAAATGTTGTCTATTTTCTTATAAACAATGAAATGATGATAAATGTCCCAATGAAATTAATTCAATGTTGTATGTCCCAATAAAATGAATGGAATGCTATTTGTTCCTTGTAGGAAGGAATAAGGTGAGAAATGTTGTAATAAATTGATGCAATGAGAAACGATGAGGCTTTGGATCGATGAGATCACTAAGAGGAATTGATGGTAATGATGGAAATGATAAGTCGTTGAACATGACTTAGAAGAGATGATATGATACATTGTTGTCTTTACTTACTTTTAATATTTTACCATGCGATTATGTTCACGATCGAGTCGGACACACATTCGCATGGTCATGGACAACGTTGTGCACAAGGGATGATTATTTTCTCGGACGGTATGCCTGTGTCGCTGGGGCCGATCCGACCATGGGAGAAATATAAATGTACTTTAAGGGACATGGTATTGCCAGGCAGTCTTAGAGGCTAGATACCTACTTTAATGTCATCGCATGTCCTTAGAAGTCCTATATAGCAACGTCCTAAATGGTGAATTAACACCAGTGATCATGTAGTCAGGATGCACGCTAACGAATGTTTTGTGCAGGCAGAGTAAGCATATCAGATAACCTGCATTTGATGCAGGTACGAGGGAGTCAGCTATCGGTAATAATTTACTTAAGTGTGACATTTTTATCATACATGTTAGCTCAACTTGCCTGCTTAACAAGCTAATCGAAAATGATGCAAAAATGTTGCCTTTCTATGAGTTTTGCTACAACATATTAACTACAATACTGCTACAATGATGCCTTTACATGATCAATGTTATAATATGTTTACATGCTTCACTATGATACTGCCATGAACTGCAAACAGATGCTAGGCTCTATATAGAAAGATTATTCTTAATAAATGTTTGTTCACATGACTACTTAGTGTTGGTTTAGAGGAGTGGGCTGGTTCTACTCGCTAATACACGATAATGTACTGACCCATGTTGTGGGCACTTCTTTCAGGTGCCTGTACTTGGGAAGTTCAGTACATGATGATTGGATTGATCAGTCCCGCGGTATCGAAGATTTGTTAGGCATACAGAAGCTCTCCTTTTAAAAGATGATGTCTTCTGTTCATAAAGGACATAATGTATGGAATATTGTAATCTTATTGTACCAGTGAGTTGTAAGCCACGTCGACATATCCAGCTATAAGTCAATGTATCATGTATCCAATATAAGCCTATACGACATATGTTCCTATTGGCTATCAATATAATATGAGATGTGTTGCAAGTTCTGTACTCCAGTTCATGCCTTGTACTTCATTTCAATTATCATAAAGAGAATACATTTCTATATGTCTCTGTGTGACTTCAAATTATCCACTCGTTTCCTCTTCAATAAATCAATAAGGGGTTCTATTTATTAAGAGGCCTGTATCATTATTACCTTTAATTTGTCTGCTTGTGCCACTGTGATGTGTTCCTAATTTGAAGATTATCAATTATGCATCGTCTCTGCCTTATACAAGTGCAATTCAGACATATACGACATCACGCCCTAGCGAGGATGATTGATTCCAAGATATTTATGCGAAGACAAATGACTCTGCAAAATTGGGACATGAAAAATTGGTATCAGAGCACAGCTTTACGTCATTGGACTCTTATTTGATTCGCTTCAAATCAAAGTTGCATTCATGATTTAACCAAAGTTGCTTCTGCGATTACTTAATATTGCTTTCGCGATTAAATCAAGGATTACTTTTGCGATTATTCCAAGTTATTTCTACGATCATTCCAAGTTTTCTCATGTCTGAAGTTCTTTGACCCTCTTGGATATTCACTGGATGTTCCATACAATAAGTCTAAATACATTTTGATGCCCATGAATTTGATTGTTGTTGGCTTGGACACTAATGACCCAACAATAACTCGATGCCATAATATGCTATTTTGTGATTGATGTTCAGAATGTTGGAATAGAGAAAAGTTGCTATGTATGCTGTAACATGTTTAAGAATTGCATATTATGTTGGAAAGGAATTATGAATGGGACAATTAATGATTGAGTTCAACAAAATTGATGACTTGACTCATGTGTGGTGCCATGTGACTTTGAAACCCTGAAATGTTGGCTTTGAGTTGTGATCAATTTAGATCATGATTGTCCAGAACAGACTTGGGATTGGTATTGTTTGAGAATGATTTAATTTCTGAGTGGTATATGCCTCTACCAATTTCGAACGAGATGTATTTTGACCATTTCCATAGGATAGCAATGAGTCTATCTGTGAGCATTGGGTAGTATTGAGACTTAGCTAGGAGTGAAGCCTCGTTGCTAGGTGACTCAAGTGTCCCTTGATGATGATGTTATGCTGGGTAGCAAGATTGTTAAAAATTGTAATGGGTACCTTGGTTGGAAAATTGCTCCGTCTGACGATGCCTCAAACTAGATGGATGATTATTACACTGTGGGTAAATGGATTTGGCAAGAGAATGTTGTGGCTTAGAACATTTGATGATAATTGTGATTGGTTGGAGTAAATCCTGTGTGGCTATTACAATTCATTTGCTTAATTGAAAGTTTTGGAGTTATTGTCGGTGACTCGAATGAATATAGAAAATTTGTGCTATGACCGAAGGTGTGATAGATGCTAACCCATCTTGACCATCGAACGATAGATTCAGTGAAGCGTGAGTTCGTGTATGATAAGAAGGATACGCATTGCATATGTACATGTATGCTCGAGGATTTGAATTGTATCACAAAAGTACTAAGTAGTGACTTTGAATACTTGTGTTGCATTGAGAATGGCTAATTGAAACATGAATTGTCTGATTGGAATGGAATAAATTACTTGACCCTTGTAGTATGAGATTTATGAATGTCCGTATGAGATTTTGATTACTTGAAAACAAAAGGCATTGAGAATCAAAAAATGTGTTGGATAATGTCGGTACAAGATGTGATTGTATGGATGATTGTCGGTTGGGATATAGATTATTGGGTTATGACTTAGTGGTATGGCTTTGACATACAGACTGAAATAATCTGATTGTTGTTGTCGGTAGATCTATAACACGGTTATATGATTATTGAATGGAATGTGGACAAAAGTTTAATTTGAGATATTGAATATAAAATAATTTATTAGACAATGATGGTGTGATGCAAATAAGTTGATGGTTAATGGGATTTGATGGTTTTGTTGAGACTCTATCGGAATGAATATGGATAGAACAAGGGTAAAGAGTTGATTGATAGGATTGTTAGAAAATTTACTTTATGGATTAGATTGCTGAGAATTATATGTCAGGTCGGGATTTAGACTGTGATATTGCTAGATCGACTTTGTCGGTTTTTTGATAAATCTAGAATGAGCCTCTGTGGGAGTTAGTTCCTTAAGGATGACCATAAATAATCTTGACCCTAAACACTATGGACTGCTTACCCAATTGTCGGCATAGTCGGCAATAGCGATTAGTTGTTCAGATTAAGTTTATACCCATAGGTTTGGGTAGAGTTCCTTGGAACTTACGGTTGCTTGTTAGCCCTAAGAATAAGAAATTAGTATGGTCCCTAGTAGTCGTCCATTCTAGGGGAGTTACCTAAATGATTAAGTTTAGCGGTCAGTAAACCTAGCCTTAGAGACTTGATCGAGTAATAGGGTAATAGTTGTCGACCCATAGGATGGCATTTTTGGTATCGAATGAGAGATGGTGATGATTATGACCTAAGGAAATATATGCTGCAACGTTAGCCTCATAGATGTTTGCCAATTGAGAAGTTATGTGTTGGCCTTAAGCATGAACTGTAATTGTGGGGTGTGACTTGAGTTGTATGTATCGAGAATTGAATTGTTCCATAAGATGGAATTGATTGCTCATGACGGAAATAACGGATCGATATCTAAAGTTGGTTAGTTGGATTAACATGGAATGTTGTGTATCGAGTTAAAAAGTGTAACTCCCTAATCGTTTTTAGGAATTTTTGAATTAGTTCATGAATTTGCTATTTTAGAAGTATCTTTTTTTATAATACTTGGTTTTTAATAATAAATCTGATTTTTAATAGTTAATCATGTTTTTAGTTACTTTCAATTAGTAATTCTATTTTGATTAATTAAATTCTAATTATGATTATTAATAATTAATTTGAATTTATTAATTTTGATTAATAATGACTAATTTTGTTACATTTGAAATTCCCTCACCCTATATAAACCAACTCTCTTTCTTCTTTCCTCCTTCCCAATATATAAACCAACTCCCCTCACCATATATAAACCAACTCTGTTTCTCTCTCCTAGTATATTTTAGTGTCACAAGTGCTCTGGAATCGACCATGCCACAAAATCACGATTTGGTTAAACATTATCACCATTATGGCTAACCGCCACCAAATCGGTTAATTATCGGTCAAATCTGAGTTCTAAAAATTAAGTTAAATACTAGATGATCATATTAATAAAATTTATATATTGTATATCTTCGTGTCATCTTTCCAAAACATTAAACGGATCGCAGAACGAAGTTTGAGATCACCCGGAATCTCGAAAACCGTACGACGTGTCGATTTTTGAACAACCGGCACTCACATAAATTTTCAAAAATTCATGTAAATAATTCAAGAAAATAAATTATCTTCAAAATGCTAACCATGATATGGTTCTAACAAAAAAAGGGCACTAGAAAAGGACGTCAAAGTTTATCGCAATAGCTTTGTAAAGTTGAAGGATCCCCAAGATCAACTCTTTAAAAATTGGCTAAAAAAAGGGTTTTCTGGATTTAATGGATATATATAGGAGAGAGAGAGAGAGATGCGTGTGGTTGACTTGTGGGCCGCTTTGGCTGACAGGTTGGCTGACTAGTTATTCTAATTGCATAAATTTATTAAAAAATTATTTTAACGCCAAATAAATTTAAATAAATTTCAGAAAAATCCTAAAGAATTCTAGAAACTATAAGTGTCTAGAGCTTAAATAAAAATGTTTGGTCTCAAAATCTCTTCGTATGACCCCACAGTAAATTTCAAAAGCCTATGGAAAGTAAATTATAAAGATTTTAATTATCTAAAAATCTCCAAAATTTCCAAAAAATTAAAATAATAAAATAAAATATATGGTTTTATCTAGAGAGCCTAATGACCATATGTGACCTAATATTATCATACTTCACCTATAGGCTTACGTACGAATACTAGCGATCTTAAAATTAAAACCTTAGTCTAACCACTCTATAAATAATAATAATAATAATAATAATAATAATAATAATAATAATAATAATAATAATAATAATAATAAATATTCTTTAAAATAAAAAAATTGAGAAAAGCAAATGCTACAAACTACCCCTTAAAAAGAATTTTGTCCTAAAATTTTTTACGTCCCAAATAGCATAATATGATATATAACCTTACAAGCAATCTAACAATAACTCTTAGGCTAGATCATGGAGAGATAATGGTTGTGAAAAATAAAAGTAAGCTAAATGAATGTGTCTAACCAACTATGATCAACTATTACTAGCTGAAAGGGACGAAAGGGACAAGGTTAGATCGGTAGATGTAAAGATATGGAAGAAATCATAAGCATGATGCAAATAAGAGACAAGAGAATCCCAAGATAAAACAGACTCATAGGGTTGGAAATCCTATTTTTGGATTATATGAACCCTCATAAAATTATTCTAATTCCAAACTTCAACTCTATCCCCAGGCTCGCAGTAGTACGACTAACTTAATTACTACCACGAGTTCACAATCTTTTGCAAAATTGGACCTACATAGGTCATCGTAAAAACTTGTCACGACCCGCTCCCACTTTTGGGATACGAATGCGTGGCTAAGTCCAGCCTATGCCGCAGCATCGATAGTAGTACGCTGTCTTTGATAACAATGGTCCACAACAAGAACAACACGCACATATCATCCACAATAAAGCCATCAATACTCACCAAAAATAATATCCAATAGTCTCAAAAAATAAACTAAAGGTAGTCGTCAAATAATCCACTACAACTCTGATAGTCTCGAAAACAAATCCGGTAGCAGAAAATAAAATTAATAAACTAGAATCTATAGCTACAACTTCTAACAAATGTTAATGCATAAGAAAGAAAATATGCTATTTCATATTAGTGCTAGAATTGGGTATGCGAGTGACGTCAGTGTCACCAACATACTCACCTTAGACCTCGGAACAGATCACGTTATCTCACTACAAGAAAAACCCTTTTTACAACGTTGAAAAATGTTCTGAAAGGTCTTTTACAACATTTAATAGAAGGTTGTTATATCTAGGGTTATAAAAGGGGAGGATCTTCCACAATGTTTATTTAAACATTGTAAAAATATTGTAGAATTTCTTCTCACAACAGTTTACAAACATTGTTAAAATTTATAATATCTGACGAAAACTTTTCTATAATATTTTTCAAGTATTATAAATTTTTTTAAAACGTATTATGTTTGCCATTAAAATCTTTTGATTGCAAATTTCAATTACAAACAGAACAGTGTTACAATGTAGGACTTAGATGTAGTCCTAGGAGTACACTTTTGTTTATCTGGGTCCCCGTGTCGATGGAACGAGTGGTAATGCGTTGACTCCATTGACGATCTGACGACGGTTCTCCGTTCTCTGAAGGTCTGAGTTGCTCTGGGTATTGGAGCTTGCGGAGAGGAAGAAGACGTTGAGTGTCTGTATCTGCCTCTCTCACTGTATGTATGTAGGTATCTGTTTTTAGGTGTATGTCTCTGTGTGTGTGTGGAAGAAGGAAATGATCCCTCTATTTATAGCTTGCAGGCTGACTGCTCATGCGCGCATATATAGGATGCGCCTATACGTGGGGACGCCACGTGGTTGAAGCTGCGGGAGGCGAATGGATGATGCACCATCATTTGTGGGTTGAATCCTTCATACTGCTTTTGTGGGATGACATATAGCAGGGGAGAGGATCTTTCTGTTGCTGAGATCTTGGGTGATTAGCACCCCTGCATAGGCTGAATTGAGTCAAAGGACACGTGGTGCGTGTCTGTAGCTCAAAGATCTCGGATTTGGTGGAGAGCGATCTGACAAGATGCACCTGGGATTGGGCGTATGAAAAGACTTTGGCTCGCAACCTTTAGGAGTCACGAACCAGTCTGGGCGCACGGCTTTTGAGTCACATACGAAGCTTCAATAGTGTCTTGGCCGCTGTCTTTAGGGATCAGAGGAAGGTCTGAGGCACATGGCCCTTGAAGCGCATACAAAGGTTTGGACGCATGGCTGTGGAGGCGCATACGGATGGTTAGGCGGACACGTGGCATGTAACCGTCGGAAGAGAGTAATGATGATGCTGACGTCAGCGCTACTTTATTTTCTCTAAAAGCTGTTGCTGCTCTGTCATCGAGGCATGGCTGCTGTTCTGTCAGGACTTCAGCATTTAATGTTCTTTGACGGGTGATAGGCTGTTGAGTGGGCACATTGATCTGTGTTTCACTGACCGTATGGGTCCATGTTGATTAGGATGCATGGATCTGTGCTTTGTTGGACGCATCCATAAAGGGCATTTGGTACCAATGGGCGTGTCTTTAGGATGTGCGTTATCTGATCGGCGCATCCATTTGCATGATGCGTCTTTATTGGTCCGACTGTTGCGTTCCTCGAGTGCTTTAAATGGCCGTTTTGACTTGGCCGAATTCGAAGCGTCAGGTTCATCACCATAAATGTAAATTCATTGCACGAGATTTGGAGAGCCCGCCACTTGGCGCATGGGTTTGATTTGCCCGGCCTGTAAATAGTAGTAAGGAGAGAGTTTGCTTCTCGTTCTCTTACGTCTTTTCGAATGAACTTATTTGCTCGAGCACATTCTTTTGACGAGATGCTCCCGAGGGTGAAGATGCGATGAATTGTCTTCATTCATGCACTTAAAGGTGACTGTTATATCCAAAAGTCGGGGTCGAGCGCTTCTGAGGCAGGCGGAAGGTGTATGTTGCATCCAAAGATCGGGATGCTCGAGCCCTGTCTCCGTTATGCTAGAAGAGCCGCAGATCAGAATTGTGGTGCTCCCGGCTTTGGAGAGCTCTTTCTCCTGCCAGAGTGGGGTGTTGTCCATTCTGGTTGTGTTGAAAGCTGCTCCTTTAGCCGCGGATCGATTACGGTGCTCTCCTCTTCCTTAGGCTTTGGAGAGCTCTTCCTCCAGCTAGGGTGGGGTTGATCGCCCACCCTCGTTCTGCTCAATAAATGCTTCATTAGTCGAAGCACTTGATCGGGTCAAAGTGGAGCGCATATGCTGAGACCATGATGTGCATAACTAAGATGCTCAAAGGATGCATATAACTGAGATGCTGAAGGGATGCGCATGCTGAAGGGATGCGCATAACTGAGATGCTGAAGGGATGCGCATAACTGAGATGCTGAAGTGATGCACCTGACAGATGATGCGCCGGTCAGGAGGCGTATGGCAGTTTGCTGCGCCTGGCTGTAGTCTTAGGATTCTTTCTTTTTGTAGAAATTTTCCTTTGTAAAGCCTTTTTTTGGACATGTAATAGACTTTTATATGAAATAAAAATCCTTTTGATGTCTGTACTTTTGCTGTCTTGCTGTGCCCAGTACTTTGTTTGAGCTCCCTAGCGTATGTAGTGTTAAGCGCATAGGAATTCTGGCATGTAGATGCGCCTGAAATTCCATGCTTCTACAAGACCCCCTTCAAAGTTTTTAAAACTTTTGGACAAGTTTTGAAATACTTTAAACAAGAAGCATGGATAGTATAGCTGTTTAGGTATGACAATCCTATCAGAGGTAGTATGGACGTGATAGGTTTGGGTACTTCCAACGGGGCCATGATCATATGGCTGAGATTCTGGAGGCGTCGGTGGCTGAGCTCGACCAGTATCTTTTCGAACTTCAGAGTATTCGACAAAATGACTTTTCTTCTCTGATAGAAGCATAGAAGGAGAAATTAATAGCTGAAGTTGAGTCGTCCTATCAGGTGACAGTGGCCATTTGGGACCGCTAGGTGGCTGAAGCTGAGGCTACGGTGGAAAGGCTGTCACAGTCCACGCAGGAGAAGGTGGAGTTGCGGGCCTCGTTGGATGCTAGTATAGCGAAGGTCGCTGCCAAGATTCGCCTCCTTGAAGACCAGCGAGCCCAACTATTGCTGGATGCTGAGCGAGCCCAGGCTGAGCATATATCGTCTAAGGAGGAAGAAGCAGTTGTTACCTGCCATATTCTTTCTCTGACCTGCCAGCGGCAAGAGTTGGACGCTAAGCATGAGAACGATACTGCTCCTGCGGCTGTGGAAGCGATGCGTCAAGAAGCTGAACACTAAGTCCTAGCGACTATGGGGACTCGGGCTGAAGACTTGAAGCGTCGGGTCGAAGAGCTTTCTGCCAATCCCAATGACGCTTAGGGATTGTAGTCTTTCTCTTTTTTTGTTATTTGCTGGAGATGTAACTCTTTACTTTTAAATAAAAGATAAAGAATTTTGTGATGTGTTCATTTTTGCTGTCATGAACTAATGATTTTTGTAGACCTATTATCTTTTGTGCACCTTGGTTTTTTAGGTACAGATAATAAGTTTGAGAGAACCGACATGTTTGCTCAGAGGTAATGTGGACGTGGCAAACATGGGATTCTGATGATGAAGTCTTCCTACTCAAAGGTGTTATGGACGTGGTAGGAGAGACTCTGGGGGGATACGCAGAACTACTCATAGGTAATATGGACATGGAAGTTCTGCAATCAATGTACGGCAACACAGGGGTTGTCTGTACGGGATGTTTACTCAGAGGTAATGTGAAAGCGGTAAACATGATAAGTAGCACAATCTTACATAGTGTAAGATTCTGCTTTACATGGTGTAGAGGAGCAACTCAGAGGTAATGTGGACGTGGTTGTTCTTCTACTGGGGATAGAATGCCGCGGAACAACTGGGTTCCGAAAGCATAGGATTTTTGTGAAGGGGAGAGATATGTGAGCTCTGATGATCAAGTCCACTAACTCCCTTGTTGGGTAGAGATAGAAGTACATGTTTGAAAGATGTCATGACTAGTACTTCTTTAGGAACTTGCCGTTGATGGGCATCATGAACTAGTCCCCGTTTGGTAGAGCGAGGCGGTAGGCACCGTTTGAGTACACCATCTCTATGATGAAAAGTCCTTCCCATTTGGGCTCGAAATTTCCTGGTGTTTTGTGAGTTAACACCATCGGCCTCCTAACTGCCAGGGCCAGGTGGCCTATTTGAAAAGTCCTCTGCTTGACCTTTTTGTTGAAAGCCTGTGATATACGGGCTTGATAGAGCTCAATGCGCTGCTGAGCTAGGAGACATTTTTCGTCAAGTGCATCCAATTCTCGCAGACGGTGAAATTGATTTTCTTCTTCTGTCAATTGGTTTGTGAGCGCCACACGGAGTGAGGGTATCTGAATCTCGAGAGGCAGTACCGTTACACTCCCGTAGACTAAGGAGAATGGGGTATTGCCCGTTGTAGTCTGTACTGTTGTACGGTAGGTCCAAAGACATTTGCCGAGCTTTTCGTCCCAGTCGTGTTTATTGGATGACACGACCTTTTTGCGTAGCTTGACGATAGTCTTGTTAAAAGCCTCGGCCAATCTGTTTACTGCCGAATTGTAGGCGGTTGATGCCACGTTCTGAATTCGATTCTTGTCACAAAATCTGCTGAAAACATGGCTAATGAACTGTGGACCGTTATCGTGGATAATCCTTCGAGGTACTCCGAAACGGTAGATGACATGATGCTTGATAATGCTAATCACCCTAGAGCTCTTCACTTCCGTCAGCGGAACGACTTCTACCCATTTGGAGAAGTAGTCAGTGATGGCTAGGATGAAGCGGTGTCCCCTCGATGATGGAGGGGTGATCGGTCCTACAATGTCCGTGCCCCAAGCTTCGAAGGGCCAGGAGGCAACCGTAGGATGTAGTGGTTCCGACGGTGTATGGATGAAGTCGGTGTGAAGCTGGCAAGCATGGCACTTTTTAGCATAGTCGACAGCATCGGCTGCCATGGTTGGCAAGTAATAACCCTTGCGTCGCAGTCGATCTTGCAACTTAGGGCCAATTTGATGAGCCCCGCAAGTCCCGTCATTAGCTTCCCGAAGGACTTCGGCTGCTTCTTCGTTGGATAGACATCGAAGAAGAAGTCCATCGAAGGAGCGTCGATACAGCATTTTAGTAGCTGTATCATAGTAGAACCAAAAGGAACATCTTTTGACTGAGACGGCTTCCTTCGGGTCTTCTGGAAGAATTCCATAGACAGCAAAGTCGATGAATTGGAACCTCCAGTATCGGACACTAACACCGGCACTTGTCGTCATGGCATGGGCCATTTGTGAGCATAGGTTATTTTTGGGATAGACCAAGTCTCTTCCAACCACCGTGACGTAGTGTTGAGTCCCGAGGGGTGCTGCTAACAAAGCCGCGAGGCCAGCCAGAGCGTCAGCCTCCAGGTTTTGTAGCCGAGGTACGTGTTCTATGAAGAACTTAGTGAAGGTTGAAATAATATTCAATGCAGCTTCATGGTAAGGAACCAGATCTTCATGGCGAACTTCGTACTGCCTTCGGATTTAATTAACGACGAGTTTTAAATCGTCGTAAGCTTCTAGATGATCCACCCCCAGCTGTTGCGCCAGCTGGAGTCCCATGATGAGAGCATTATACTCAGCAATATTGTTGGAGCACGGCTTCGAAAGGGAGTAAGCACGTTGGATGACCAGCTGATCGGGGGAGACTAAGACTACCCCCACTCCTATGATGATTTGACCTTTGGGGCCAGTTCTTGAAACGCCATCGAAAAACACCCGCCAGACGAAGTTTTTTTCGGTGACGTTTGATTCTTGGACCTCATCCGGGATGTCTTCATAGAGTCTGGAGGACTCTGGGATGGGGTGTGCAGCTAGAAAGTCGGCCAGAGCTTGGCCCTTGACGACTTTTTGTGGGATGAATACCATATTATATGGTGTCAGCAGAATTGTCCATGTAGGTAGTCGGGAGTTCAAGGATCCCGGCTTCGTCATGAGAACCCTGAGTAGATTGACGCAGGAGATGACATGAATTGTCTGGCCCGAAACATAATGGCGAGTCTTCTGGATGGCAAATACCAAAGCCAAACACTCCTTTTCGACGGGATTGTACAGGTGTTCGGCCCCGATCAATGTTCTACTAAGGTAGTAGATAGCTTGCTCGTAGCCCGTATCGTTGTTCTGAGCCAACAAAGCGCCGAGGGAATGATCCATGACACGGACATAGAGGAGAAATGGTTTGCTTGTGACGGGTGCCACCAGGACTGGCGGGCTCGTCAAGTAAGCTTTGATATCGTCGAAAGCTTTCTAGAATTCTTCTGTCCAGACGTAGGAGACTCCCTTCTTCATGAGCTGGGTGAAGGGTTGGCATTTTCCGAAAAGGTTTGCTATAAACCTTCGGATGTATGCCAGACGCCCTTGCAGGCCTCAAAGTTCTCGGTGGTTCTTCGGAGGGTCCATGTCAAAGATGGCTTTGGTTTTCTTGGGATCGATATGAATGGCTTTCGTCGTGATAATGAAGCCCAAGAACTTTTCGATAGAAACCCCAAAGAAGGATTTAGCGGGGTTCATCTTGAGTTGATGCGCTCGCATGAGATCGAAGACTGTGTTTAGGTCTTGTTGGTGAGCTCCTTTGAGACGGCTCTTGACTGCGATATCATCAACATAGCATTCAACCGTCTTACGAAGATGTTGACGGAAGATGGTACTCATAGTTCTTTGGTATGTAGCACCATCGTTCTTTAAGCCGAAGGACATCACTGTGTAGCAGAAAACCCCCTTCGGAGTCCTGAATGACGTATGTTTTGCATCATCGAGGAACATTTTGATCTGGTTGTAGCCCGACTACCAATCAATGAAAGACATGTGTTCGAAGCCACAGGTATTGTCGATCATCACGTCAATGATTGGAAGCAGGAATTCATCTTACGGGCAAGCAGTATTGAGATCCCTGAAGTCGATACAGACTCGTATCTTTCCATTCTTTTTGGTGACAGGGACGACATTGGCTACCCAGTCCTGATATTGCTCTTCACGAATGAATCTGGTGCTCAGGAGTTTGCCCACCTCCTAATCGATAGCGTTCATGATGTCGGGACGAAAGCGTCGTTGTTGTTGCTTTACAGGCCTAGCATCAGGCAAGATGTTAAGTCTGTGTATTGCGATCTGGGGATCAAGTCCAGGCATATCTTCATAGCTCTACGTGAAGACGTCGATATATTCCATGGCCAATTGGACCAAAGACTCCCAGACTTCTCCCTTTAGACTTTTACTGATAAAGATGGGCTTGGAAGGAGATCCATCCCCAAGGTCAACTTTTTTGACCTCGTCTTTGGTAGGGGGTTCACATAATTCAAAACAAGACTCCCACTGTGCTCCTAGGCATTGAGCCTAGGGTTCTTCCTCAAAGAATTTCGGCATTTGGTCATTGCCTTCATCATCTTGAGTTTGTACAGATGTCATGTTGACTGATAGCACCTTCCTGAGGACTGAGCCGATACTGGTATCGGAATCCCAAGTTGATGCTTCGGATAAAATGAGAGTGTTCCATTTCTTCTGCTTCCGAACTCTCTGGAGTTGCCGGTGGCGGGACATAGCCTACCCTCCGTCGAGTACGATGATAGTAGTCTTGCGGCTTTTCTTTAGGTGTTAGGAGCCGGAGGGGAAGACGTCGGCCTTTGCCGTAGTTTATGCCTTTGTTGCTCTTCAGATCGTAACCCATCTTTTGGATGAGGTACTTTACCTTGTTCTGTACCGATAGACTTGTATTCTGCCGATATTTGGTTCTGGCTCGAGTGGCGGAAGGTCTTGAAGACACTCGACTTTGCCGTAGATGATGGGTTTTTTATCCCGATTCCGTGGTGGGACTATAAAACAGACTCCTTGGGACGGGAATACTCGATTTACATGATTGACGATCGCTATTTGTGTTTATAACGACCGCAGAGCATTATCTAGTGTATACATGGCATTCCAATGTGGAAGACTAGAATAATTGAAAGACACTCTATTATTGATAAAACATGAGATTTTGTCCCACGGAATTACATTATCAAGGGAAGGTGCATCTATATCATCAGAGATGTACTCTCCTAACTCTTCATCTGTGAGCACCGGGGCCGGTTCGGGAGAGTTCATCGCCGATTTGATCTTGGGATCCGAGAGGGCTGTGTGGGCCTTCTCCTGCAGCTTGGACGATTACGGAGGCTTGCCTTTGAGACGCACCTTCAGGGGTGCCTCGACCGTGCCTTCGATGACAGGTGCCTTCCCCTGTAGTTTTGCCACAAGGGGAGCCAACGTCTGAGGAGGTTTTTCCTTGAGCCGTATCTTCAAGGGAACTTCAGTAGGTGCACTACCTAGAGAAGTCGATACTTTTCCAGGTAGCTTGATGGTCATGGGAGGCAGCATCTGAGGCGGTTTCCCTTTGAGTCGGATCTTCAAAGGAGCGTCGAGAATCATCTCTGGCTCCATGTCCAGCTCAACCGCTGTTTCTGCTTCATCATCAGCGTCGTTGGCTTCCCCTTCGTCGAGTGACTTGTATAGGATAGCATCGGTGAAGTAGGCTTCGACCCCTTTGAAAGGGTCAATGTTCGCGAACTCTGTCCGGATGATGTCGTTGGTGGACACGTACTTCATACATTGGTGGAGTGTAGATGGCACCACCATGTACTTATGCAGCCATGAGCGACCCAGGAGGAGGTTGTAGTTGACGTCGGCATCCACAACATAGCAAGTCACCTCGGTTCAGAGGTTACCGATATGACATTTCAGCCGTATTTTGCCCAACGGTTCACTTTTGCTAGCATTAAAGCCGCTGATTGTAGTATTGGAGGGCGCCAGTCGGTACATCGGAATCCCCAGTGTTGACAGCGGAGTCCTAAAGATGATGCTGAGGGAAGATCATGGGTCAATCTGAATTCGCTTCACCTTGACGGAACCAACATACCCTGTGTAATATAGGGGCCTGTTGTGTCGGTTGTGCTTGAGCAGTATGTCCTGTTGGGTGAAGGTTATGTTGGGGATGACCTCCCCGCACAATGGCAGTACGCACATGTGGTCGGAGGATCCTCAGGCTGCTGGTCCTGACTGATGAAGGACTCAGCATCCTTCAAGGCTTCACAGAGAGCTTTACGGGTATCTTTGGAAAGGTGAAGCAGCTCGTACAGAGATAAGCGGGCGGGAGTACCAGCAAGTTATGCCAGTATGTCAAAGTTATGGGGCTTGGCTAGCCCCGAAGCATTCTCCCTTCGCAAAGGCTTGTCGAAACGGGCCTTTACATGCTTCTGTTTATTGGGTGCTGGAGGTTTGGATGGACCTCCTTCTTCGGCAGCAGGGACAGTGCAGGGCGGCACCACCTCGACGGCAGCTTTGTCGGGTTGGGCGTTCAGCTGCGAACGGGTTTGTACAGGAAGTGCCTCCTCCACGGAGGAAGAGACCATGTGGCAAGACTTGATCTTCTTGTCCTTAGCTTTGGAGGTAGAGCATACCCCCGGTTGAGTAACCTCGAAGACGAGATCGGGGTGAACCCCTAGGATCACTCCCCGATATGTAGTGAGTGGGATGAGTCCACTCACGTTGTCACGAGTAGGTGGCAGGTTGAACACCTACATTATCGTCTTTGAGATGGGGACGACGCCATCTTGTGTTGTGGTTTACGGCAAGGTGCCGAATTGGAGCGACACCAGGTTAGCTGAGACTGTCTTCTCCTTATAGTCAACGGGGATGACATTCGTATTGATCATGCGCTGGATGTAGTTCTTGAGGACGTAGCAATCCTGAGTTGGATGTCCGACAAACTGATGGTAGTGACAGTACCTCGGATTGTCCACTCTCCCAACCTCGTCGGGACTCTTCGGGTCCGGCAATTTGACTTTGTCACCTTGCTTCAGCATCTCGAAGAGTTGTAAGGTGTCTATGTCGTTGAAATAAGAGACCTCCTTTGGTCTCGGTGCAAGTGGAGGCTTCTGAGTAGTTGTTTGTGCACCTTTGGAGGCATTGACAGTCGGCGCCTGCTTCCCCTTCGCCTCACATCCAGGGTTGTTAGCAGCAGGCCATTTTCCTTTGTCTTCAAAAGCAGGGAAACTAACTCCCAGAAGACGAGCATTGGATGTCTTCTTCTCTGCTGCTTTAGCCTCAATAATCAACGAACTCCAATCGGGAGGAGGAGTAGAGTTGAGCCAGAGCTTGATCGCAGGAAGCATGTTCATGCTACAGAAAGAGAGGAGTGCATGTTCTGGCATGCCCGGGGGCAGTCTGAAGCAGGCTTGTCGGAAATATTCGATGAATGTTCGAACCGTCTCCTTCTCCTTATGACGTACCTCTATCAGGGACGCCATTATCATGTCTTTCCCGCCGTCATAGAAACGATCGAGGAAGAGACGTGTCAAGTCATCGAAGGAAGATATGGAGTTGTCAGGAAGACTGCAGTACCAGTCGTAAGCCACTCCTTTCAGTACCTCGACGAACAGGCTGTGAGTAGCGCATCTTCCTTCGGAAGATGTCCCGTTTGAGACTGGAAGTACGTCAGATAACGGCGTGGAGAGTCCTTTCCGTCGTATGGCATCAATGTTTGCGGTTTATACTTAGGAGGATAAACCACCTTGTTCCATTCGAGGGGGTATGGTTGCGGGATCCCCATCTTCTGGCGCTCCTCCTGTCTGTTCTTGGACTGGAAGCGCTCATGTAAGTCCTTGATCATCTCCACCACGTCTTCTATGGAGCTGGGAGTCGGAGATGGTGGTACAGCCTGGAGTTGAGCATTTGACGGCTCCGATGTCCGAGGTGCCTCACGGCGATCTGCATCCATGGATACCCGTTGAAGGGGTACACTTGATTCTCCATTGGCCCCTGGATCAGGACCGGTAGAAGGTACTCTGGCCAAAGCTGACCGTATCTTGAATACTGCTTGAGTCAGTGTCTGCATGGAGGCAGAGAGGGTTTTGAGTCCTCTCTCTAAGGTATCCATGTGCTGGACGAGATCTGCTGGCGGCACATTTGACTCCGCATCACCAGCTCCCGTCATGTACACCGTCATGACATGACTGGAAGTAGATGGATCGGTTGAGGCTTCGCTTTCGACCTCGCCCTCTTGAAGAGGAACTTCCCCCGGAGCTTCGTCTTGGCTACCCTCAGCTATGTTCTGGAGGACACCTTCGTCTTCGGGAAAAGCATCAGCAAGGGCCTGACTACCCCCAGTTTTGTCTTGGAGGACGTCTTCGTCTTCGAGACGAATATCCACAGGGGCTTGACTACCCCCAGCTATGTCCGGGAGGCTGACTTCGTCTCCAGGATGAAGATCTACAGGGGCTTGACTACCCCCAGCTATGTCCGAGAGGCTAACTTCGTCTCCAGGATGAAGATCCACAGGGGCTTGACTGCCCCCAGCTTCTTCTGAGATCTTCTTTCTCCTCGAGTGCCCTCAAACACTCCTGAGGACGGGACAGTCGTCTTGGTCTTCGTCGGCTGGCTCTTGGATGAGGACAAAGTCGAAGAGCTGCCAGTCGTCTTTCGAATTGATGGGGAGTTGGAGACTACGTTGCAAGAAGCAACCTGTAGTTCTGGCTCCTCTTCAGTTGACACCTTCTTCCCGAGGCGATGTTGGAGAGGCGTTGATGATTACAGCCGCTGGAATACAGACTGCCTTGGGGGGACTGCTGTCTTGCAACAACAGTTAATAGTGACTACAGCACAGGTGTGCCCAGTGAGAGGCGCATTATGCTTGTTAGTTGACTCTCCTGATCGGCGTTTGTGAGTGATCATGTTACACAGATCGTTGGAGGAGAGTCCCACCTTCACACCCCCATCAGACGCATGGCATGGCCAAGTGCCGGGGTGGTCAGGTGAATGCTGCACCCCCTGATCCAACGCAAAAGATACGCCCAGATCAATAGTGGGGGAGCAACATTTAAAGTGACTTGAACCAGCCTTAGACGCATAACCAGTGAAGGCGCGGGGGTTCAAGACCACTGAGTTTGCCTTGTACGACTTGGTTGCGAACGCAGCATATGCGCCCAAGTGTAATAAGGACTTTGAAGGTTGGCCCGTTCGTGATACAGAAGCACCCGAGTCAACCTTGTACAGTTTATCATTGGCAGCATGCATGATTATGAACGCATGCCTCTGGCTCACTGCTGGCATAGCACGTTCGAGGCGCATGGCCCGTGCCGCCTTGGACTTTTTCGTACTAGCCCGCTGGGGTGCATAGTACTCAGAATCCAAATTATTCATGCCACGACAACGAGTGAGTCTGTCAACGACAAAGGCCTTATGTGGCACATCAGAGTTAATGCGCAAGACGATAGCTGCGTCCTTGCTCCGTCGATGCATCTTCCTCGTCTGAGAGGAAGAAGGTTGGAGAATGTGGTCGTCCCCACGTTTCCCCGAGAGATGTGCTGCATCGGTGGGCGCATCTTGGCTGCTGAGAACGTCAGCGGGAAGGGTAGGCTGCATTGGTACATCCCCTTCGGTGTGGTCCCAGGAGCGTCGATCTTACGCACCCAGGCTTGGCGAGTCTTCTTCGGCTACGGCAGCCACTTCGAAGGACTTGCACTTCCTTCAGAGATGAACTCCTCCTACGCCTATTGATTGAGGTGTACGACCAACGTCTTATGGGAGGAGCCGACCTTCAAGTCATCAGATTGTGACACAGCTTTCTCAGCAGAGGAGAAAGAGGTCTCCAGCAGAGTTGCCAGCTTGTTTGCCATTAAAATCTTTTGATTGCAAATTTCAATTACAAACAGAACAGTATTACAATGTAGGACTTGGATGTAGTCCTAGGAGTACACTTTTATTTATCTGGATCCCTGTGTCGATGGAGCGAGTGGTAATACGTTGACTCCGTTGACGATCTGACGACGGTTCTAGGTTCTCTGAAGGTCTGAGTTGCTCTGGGTGCTGGAGCTTGCGGAGAGGAAGAAGACGTTGAGTGTCTGTATCTGTCTCTCTCACTGTATGTATGTAGGTCTCTGTTTTTAGGTGTATGTCTCTGTGTGTGTGTGGAAAAAAGAAATGATCCCTCTATTTATAGCTTGTAGGCTGGCTGCTCATGCGCGCATATGTAGGATGCGCATGTACGTGGGGACGCCACGTGGTTGAATCTGCGGGAGGCGTATGGATGATGCACCACCATTTGTGGGTTGAATCTTTTGCGCTGCTTTTGTGGGATGACACGTAGCAGGGGAGAGGATCTTTCTGTTGCTGAGATCTTGGGTGATTAGTACCCCTTCATAGGCTGAATTGAGTCAAAGGACACGTGGTGCGTGTCTGTAGCTCAAAGATCTCGGATTTGGTGGAGAGCGATCTGACAGGATGCGCCTGGGATTGGGCGCATGAAAAGACTTTAGCTCGCAACCTTTAGGAGTCATGAACCAGTCTGGGCGCACGGCTTTTGAGGCTCATACGAAGCTTCAGTAGTGTCTTGGCCGCTGTCTTTAGGGATCAGAGGAAGGTCTGAGACGCATGGCCCTTGAAGCGCATGCAGAGGTTTGGACGCATGGCTGTGGAGGCACATACCGATGGTTAGGCGGCCACGTGGCTTGTAACCGCCGGAAGAGAGTAGTGATGATGCTGACGTCAGCGGTGCTTCATTTTCTGTAAAAGTCGTTGCTGCTCTGTCATCAAGGCATGGCTGCTGTCGTGTCTGGACTTTAGCATTTAATGTTCTTTGACGGGTGATGGGATGTTGAGTGGGCACATTGATCTGCGTTCCACTGAGCGCATGGGTCCATATTGATTAGGACGCATGGATCTGTGCTTTGTTGGGCGCATCCATACAGGGCGTTTGGTGCCGACGGGCGTGTCTGTAGGATGCACGGTATCTGACCGGCACATCCATTTGCATGATGTGTCTTTATTGGTCCGACTATTGCATTCCTCGAGTGCTTTAAATAGCCGTTTTGACTTGGCCAAATTCGAAGCGTCAGGTTCATCACCATAAATGCAAATTCATTGCACGGGATTCGGAGAGCCCGACACTTGGCGCATGGGTTTGATTTGCCCGGCCTATAAATAGTGGCAAGGAGAGAGTTTGCTTCTCATTCTCTCCCGTCTTCCCGAATGAACTTATTTGCTCGAGCACATTCTGTTGACGAGATGCTCCCGAGGGTGAAGATGCGACGAATTGTCTTCATTCATGCACTTGAAGGTGACTGTTACATCCAAAAGTCAGGGTCGAGGGCTTCTAAGGCAGACGGAAGGTGCCTGTTGCATCCAAAGATCGGGATGCTCGAGCCCTATCTCCGTTATGCTGGAAGAGCCACAGATCGGAATTGTGGTGCTCCCGGCTTTGGAGAGCTATTTCTCCTGCTAGAGTGGGTTGTTTCCCAGTTGTGTTGAAAGTTGCTCCTTTAGCCGTGGATCGATTGCGGTGCTCTCCTCTTCCTTGGGCTTTGGAGAGCTCTTCCTCCAGCTAGGGTGGGGTTGATCGCCCACCCTCGTTCTGCTCAGTAAATGCTTTATTAGTCGAAGCACTTGATCGGGTCGAAGTGGAGCGCATATGCTGAGACTTCATGATGCGCATAACTGAGACGCTGAAGGGATGCACATAAGTGAGATGCTGAAGGGATGCGCATAACTGAGATGTTGAAGGGATGCGCAAAACTGAGACGCTGAAGTGATGCGCCTGACGGATGATGCGCCGGTCAGGAGGCGCATGGCAGTTTATTGCGCCTAGCTATAGTCTTAGGATTCTTTCTTTTTGTAGAAATTCTCCTTTGTAAATCCTTTTTTTAGACATTTAATAGACTTTTATATGATAAAAATCCTTTTGATGTATATACTTTTGCTGTCTTGTTGTGTCCAGTACTACGTTTGAGCTCCCTGGTGCATGTAGTGTTAGACGCATAGGAATTCTGGCCTGTAGTTGCGCATGAAATTCCATGCTTCTACATATTACAAGTGTTGTAAATATAATTTCAACAACATTCTACTACTATAGTAAAAATAGTATCTGCTACGTACAAAAAATATTGTACATAGATTTTGTTCAACAATGTACAAGCATTGTAAAAAAATTTATACAACTTTAAAAAAATGTTGTGTATTTTATTCAATCATATTTGCCAAACATTGTAAATAATATTTTTATATTGTAATTATAATATCAACAATTATTTATAAGTATTGTAAATGAAGTTTACAATGTTTAGAAAAGTTTTTAAAATGTTACCTTACAACAGTTTCTAAACGTTGTTGATTATGTTTCCATTTAAAAAATTATAAATTTTTTAAATAACAATATATTAATTACAATGCAAATTCAAGTACAAATACAAATACATCTTTCTAATTCCCTCTCGCGTTGTTGTTGTTACTATTGTGGCTATTGCTGTTGTTGCTGCTACCGATGTTGTTGCTGCTACCGCTATTGTTGCTACCGTTGATAAAATGAGCATCTTGTATACACTTGCCTCGTTACATAGTGGTGTGTTTTTTCTCAACTGAAGCTTGGCGGGCGACCAACTATAGTTACGGGTGATGCCTGAGAAAGAAGAACTGACAACATCAATCTTTTAAAAAAATCATATAAAAGCATACATGTACAACATTGTACGAAATACAGAATGACTTTGTATTTTGTATACCAAATAATGGCCCAAGACCACCTACCATCAAATGTTAGGCGATCATGAAACATGACCAACTATGTGTATCTAAGTTAAGAATTGAAATTCATGAACAGAAATATAGGAAAAATGGATAAAAATGGTGAAGTTCATGGGTAAGCCAGCTTCATATGTAGACATGGATGAGGGGAAAGCTCATGAATCGTGATAATTTGCACACAAGATGGAGGTTGATGGATGGATCAGAAATAATGCTTTGTCAAGATGCTACTTGAGAGGACATACTAATAAGAGATCGACCGAATTATATTTAGAGCAAGTCTAAATAAAGCTAGAATGGTACCAAAACATGTTGGTGCTTTCTTTACATGGAGAGAGCTTGCTCTCAACATGCCTTGTAAAAGTTTAGTCCCACATTGGAAATGCACCATGAGTTATCTCAACATATATACTTGGTTGTGTTGTTGAGAGATGCACATGGGGTGGTGACCCTAAGGAGGGAACCATGTGGGTGATTTTACTAGGAGGTAAGAATAAGGGTCCAAGGGTTAAGCATTAATGCTTTTGTCATTCTCTTGGATTAATTCCATTTGGAGCTAATCCCCAAAGGGGCTTAGCGACTCGGACACGGGCTCGGGCTCGAGCTCATGAGGCGTAATGTGGCATTTTGTTGGCGCACTTTGCACTTAGCACGTCAGCAGTATACGGCTCATATGCGGCCTCATGCGGTGGCCATGAGGCCATATGGCTCATGCAGCCAGGCTGTCACGCCCCAGAACCAGAATACTGGAGAGCGGGGGCGAACATAGCCAGCTACGTATATTGAAATGGAAACCACCTCGCTATACGGTCACGGCTGTCTAGATATGAGGGTTTACTACAAGCCAACGGTCTCTTAAGGTCAAGCCTATTGTCTCAATCTCAAGCAAGTAATATATATACAAGATGTTAGACCACCAAATATACAATAAAAGGCGTCCCAAATATTACATATTCAGTTGATCATGAAGCTAGTCGTACAAAATACGAGGACTACCAAGAGTTAGGTCATACATGATCAACCCTAGGATTTGTTAATCATGTTTACAGCCCGTAGGCAGACAGTAAGTAAATGTGCATCGAGCTAACAAGTGCTCGTCGGCTAAACGCCTCAAAAGAATAATTTTACAATAGAGTGAGTGAAACAAAATAGAAAACCCACTCGTAGCCCGGATTCCTTCTAGTCGCCACCATCGGGCTGGAGGTTCGGTAGATCCTCGGGAGCTGCTACGAAATCTGGCGACACAAAACCAGCTGGGTCAAACCCCAGAAAGAGCAAGTGCCATAAAGGAGGCCACAAAATAAGAACAAAACCAGCATATCAGAACATAAAAAAATAGAAGAGAAAGTACAAGAAATAAAAGTACAGCAGGACAATAAGCGACTAGGGACATGGAACCATTCCGGGAGCCAGATTACAACCCGTAAACCAAACAAGGACCGGGGTTGTAACCCTTCGCCTGAATAGCCCTTGTCCCTATCCATTTATTGTTAAGATAAGTAAAACAATCATGTACAGGAGTACCAGGTATAGGGACTTAGACGAGACTTAGACCAGGCTGGACACCATCCATTCACAAGCGACCAAGCAATTACTACGGCTTACTACTTTAACTAACCAGGGTTATCACAAGCCTAATTATTAACAAGATGCAATGAGAATTTCCCAGTCCCAAGCCCTGCAGACTATCCAGTTATCCTTCCGCGGGTTGAGAGTATGGTTGGGTACATCGCCCAGGAGACGATATACCCTTAGGTGACTTAGAGGGTGCAACACATGACAGTGTGCTGGAAATGTGCTCTACTCGTCGGCAAGCTACAAGTCCAATTAGAGCGCCCAAATAACGAGATTGCCTGTGACTGGAAATCCTCCATGAACTATAGTTTGATCTAGTCATTAGCCTAATCCATATTGAGTACGAATCCCTGACCGTGGGAACCAGGGAGTCACGTCCTAGACATGATGCAAGATAAGACAAGTGGATTGCACAAGCAACCAAGAAGGAACACCCACGGTGTCAAAGTTGGTTATACGAGTCAAGTTAGCCGTCGAAACAGTATCAAGTCAAGCCAGGTCAAGTCAAGTTACAAGTTCAAGTCAAGTCAGGTACAAGTCAAGAGTGCGCCGCCATAGGCCACTATCAAGTTATCCAGTTACCAGGGTTAATATGAATCACAGGTTACAAGTTAAGTGTGCACCCCATCGGGTTACTATCAAGGTGATCAGAAAGTACCAGGATCATAAATCACAGAAATCAGGAAACCATATTAGTCATAAGCAAATCATCAAAACCGTGCCAGGTCGTGTCGAGCCAAGACAGTCGTGTTATGTGGAATAAGATCTCAAAACTCCAATTAACAATAGAGACACCAAGCCCCAAAAATAATACCAAAGCACCATGATTAGTAGATTGCGCAAGGGTCCCTGGGGTCGGGTTGCGCAAGGTGTCAGGGGGTTAGATGGCGCTGAGTTGTGTTGCGCAGGGTGTGAAGTACGCGGGGGTAGATGGCACAGGGGGGCAAGTGCCCCGGGGATGGATGGCGCAGGGGTCCTAGTGCGCCGGGGGCAGATGGCGCAGGGGTCCAAGTGCGCCGGGTAAACAGGGGAGCAGGGACGATAGCGCAGAGGCCAATAGCGCACGGCCGAGGGCGCATGGGCCGATGGCGTACGGCCGAGGGCGCATGGGCCGATGGCGCAGGGGAGGGGTGCGCAGTTCGCCAAGGGGCAAGCTGCGCAGGTCAGCACTGCGCTAAAGAGCGCTGGCTGAGGGGGATGCGCGGTTCAGTCCAGGGGGCTGAGCGCAAGTCAGCCCTGCGCTAAAGAGCGCAGGCCGAGGGGGGGTCTTCTTCTCCAAACCGAGAGGAAACTCTCAAGAACACAAAAATTCAATTCTTCATAATTTGGCCAAATCAAAACGAAATCTTGATTTCCAAGGTTCTATCTTGTGTAAAATTGAATTCTCTTCCACATGGAAGCCTCAAAACAAGTTAAAATCAAAGTTTAATAGATCAAAACCATGAATTTCCAAAAATATTTAAAACTTAGATCTAGAACAATGGAGACTCCAAATCATAAAATGCCAAGTTCTGATGTTGTTCTCCATGGCCTAATCTAGCTAATGGACAAATAAAATGTGGTGCTTATTTGGTGGTAAGGTGCACTTGCCTATGGGTGGAGATGTTGTGTGGAGGAAGGAAGAAGAAGATGGAGGAAAAATAAATGAAAGTAAAGAGGAGAGAGGAAGTTAGGTGGAATTAAATGAGGGTGGGTTGTGGTGGAATGAACGTTGAGCATAGGCTAAGGTGTTCCAAGCATATTAAACCAAACTAAACCAATCCTACTCCACAAAATAAAACCAAGCCATGTCAAAACCCATTTTACGAGAAAACCCAAAATCTGCAAGTCGAGCCAAAATACAATTACAGGCCAAAATCCAAGAAAAGAAAATACGAGTCCAAAATACATGCAGGCTTAATTCAAATTCGTATTCCGAATATGGGCATTACAACTCTACCCACCTTAAAAGAATTCCGTCCTCGAAATTTAAATCAAGATGCTTAGAGGTGTAAGAGCCAGCTATACTAATCACCAATAAGCTACACTAAGCAAGCAATCAAGCAATCATTCATGCAAGCAAGGGAGGGAAAGCATAAGGCATAAGGAAGACATTATACCTTATGAGTCAAACAAGTCGGGATATCGCGATCGGATGTCATCCTCACGCTCCCACATTGACTCACCTAGAGAGTGATGACCCCAAGCAATACGGACTAAGTTAATAGTCTTGTTCTTGAGTATTTTCTCTCTCCGGTCCAATATAGACACGGGCCTCTCCTCATACGAAAGGTTGGTACCAACAACCAGTTCCGAATGGTCTAGGATATGGCTCGAGTCCGGGATGTACCGTCGTAATTGGGACACATGGAATACATCATGCACCTCACATAGCGACGGCGAAGAGCAAGATGATAGGATACATCTACTACTCGCTCCAGGATATTGAACGGCCCTATATACCTAGGACTAAGCTTTCCCCGCATGCCAAAGCGAATGACGCCGCGGTTAGGCGAGATCCTAAGAAATACATGGTCGCCGATAGCAAACTCTAAGGGACGCCGATGGATATCGGCCCAATGTCGCTGGCGGTCTTGGGTAACTCGAAGATGATCCCTGACTCTTCTGACTACTTCAACTGTCTGGGCAATCATTTCTGGACCGAGCATCTGCCTCTCTCCGACATCGTCCCATACTAGCGGGGACCTGCACTTTCTACCATACAAAGCTTCGAACGGAGCCATCTGAATACTGGCCTGGAAACTATTGTTGTACGAGAACTCCACCAGGTGCAGGTGATCTTCCCACGACCTACCAAAGTCAAGTGTACATGACCGCAACATATCCTCAAGAGTCCGGATGGTGCACTCTGACTGGCCATTTGTCTGCGGATGATATGTTGAACTGAACTGGAGACGAGTTCCCAAACTTTCTTGCAGGCTGCGCCAAAAGTGTGACGTAAACCTTGAATCTCGGTCCGAGGTGATACTGACGGGCACACCGTAAAGCCTGACAATCTGTCTGAGATACATCTCTGCCAACTGAGCCGTTGATTGTCTAACTCTGAATGGGAGAAAATGAGCCACCTTCGTGAGCCGGTCAACCATAACCCAAATAGCATTTCGACCAGCCGGGGATCTAGGCAATCCAGTCACAAAATCTATGGTCACATGCTCCCATTTCCATTCTATAATCGGCAAGGACTGAAGAAGTCCAGCGGGCCTCTGATGTTCAGCTTTAACCTGTTGGCAAACCAAACACCGAGAGACAAACCGGGCTATCTCCCTCTTCATGCCATTCTACCAGAAATGCTGACGAATATCTCGCTACATCTTTGTACTACCAGGATGAATAGAATACTGCGAACTGTGAGCTTCTGCCATAACTTCCTGTCTGATATCTCCACTAGGTACACAAAGACGAGTGTCGTGTCGAAGTGTACCATATTCATGAATGCACAACTCTGGTCTTCTTCCTGCCTCATACTCTGTTCTGAGCTAATGAATCTTGGAATCTGTAGACTGCGCCATCCGGATTCTCCCAACTATGCTGGACTGAACCTGTAGACTGGCCATCAATGCCACACTGGTAGGAAGAACCACCTCAATTCCCATCTTCTAAAAATCTACCAATAACTATGGTTGCGCCGTTAGGAGGTAAACTCCGACTCAACGCATCTGCTACAACGTTGGCCTTCCCTGGGTGATACTGCAAGTCCACCTCGTAGTCCACCAGTAGTTCAAGCCATCTTCTCTGCCGCATGTTAAGGTCCTTCTGGGTGAAAACATACTTTAGGCTCTTGTGATCAGTAAATATCTCCACTCTATCTCCGTACAAGTAGTGCCTCCACAACTTAAGTGCAAACACTACTGCTGCCAGCTCCAAGTCGTGGGTCTGATAATTCTTCTCATGATCACGAAGTTGACGTGATGCATAAGATATTTCCTTCCCATGCTGCATCAAGACACACCCCAATCCTCTGCCTGAAGCGTCGCAATAAACTATAAATCCTCTGATCCCATCTGGAAGTGTAAGAATGGGAGCCGTTATCAAACCTCGCTTCAACTTCTCAAATGATTCCTGACACTCCGCTGTCCAAGCAAACTGCATATCTTTGCGGGTCAACTGGGTCATCGGCGCTGAAATCCTTGTAAAATCTGAAACGAACCGCCGGTAGTAGCCGGCCAATCCAAGGAAGCTACGAACCTCTGCCACTGAGCTAGGTACTGGCCATGACTCGATAGCCACAATCTTCTGGGGATCCACTTCTACTCCTCCTCGAGTAATGATGTGACCCAAGTACGAAATACGATCGAGCCAGAACTCGCATTTGCTGAACTTGACGTACAACTGATGCTCTCTAAGCATCTGAAGGACGATTCTGAGATGCTGCTCATGCTCTGCTTCGCTCTTGCAGTAGACCAGGATATCATCTAGGAACACGATCACGAACTGATCCAAGTATGGCATAAAAATGCGATTCATGAGGTCCATGAATACGGCTGGCGCATTGGTCGCTCCAAAGGGCATAACAAGGAACTCCCAATGCCCATACCTTGATCGAAAAGATGTCTTCGGGATGTACTGCTCTCTGACTCTGATCTGGTGGTATCCTGACCGCAAGTCTATCTTCGAAAACACTGAAGCCCCCTTGAGTTGATCAAACAAGTCATCTATCCTCGGAAGAGGGTATCTGTTCTTGATTGTCACTGAATTCAAGGTACGATAATCTACACATAACCAAGACGTACCATCCTTCTTTTTCACAAAAAGCATCGGGGCTCCCCAAGGCGATCCACTTACACGAATGAATCCCTTGGTCCTGAGTTCTTCAATCATCTTGTACAAAATCTCTAGCTCTGAAGGCGCCATTCTGTAGACTCGCTCTGATACTGGTGCTATTTCGGGGATCAAGTCTATAGTGAACTCGATCTCCCGCTCTGGCGGTATCCCTGGAAGTTCTTCTGGAAAGACATCTGGAAATTCTTCAACTATCCTGGGCAATTGCTCTGCTGCTACTGCCATCCGCAATACTGGGAAGATGGCTCCACTGCGCCTCTGGAAAATGAGAACTCTGGCTCGCCTGGAATGCTGAAAACAACCCAGCCACCATGGCAGTCTATCCTAGTATACTGGTTCCTCAACCAATCCATGCCTAAGACTACATCATAGTCTGCCATAAGGAATTCTATAAATCTAGCGGGGAACTTTCTACCGCTAACTACGATCCGGCACGAGGAAAACACTCAATCTACTCCCACAAGACCATTACCAGTAAGTATATTAAGCCTCACTGATAATGACTCGGGCTCCAATCCTATCCGTGTCGCGAATCGTGCAGACATGAATGAATGCAATGCACCAGAATCAAATAATACCAATGCTGGAGAGGAGTTGACGAGAATAGTACCTGCCACTACCTCACCTGGTGCAACTTCTTCTTCCATAGTCATCATCATGGCCTGACCTTGTCCTCTAGCTGCGGGTCCCCTCTGCTGGAAACCTCTCTGCCTGCTCTGCACTTGGGCTTGGGTATACTGCTACTGGTTCTGCTGATGAAACGCCTGGGCCTGAGGCAACAAGGGCCTCGGGTACTGCTGCTGCTGCATAGGTGCTGGTCCCCTAACCGATGACTGGTTAGGTTAGAAGAGGATGAACTACCCCTATTCGGGCAGGCTCCTATCTTGTGATCTGTCGCTCCACAAGCTAGGCACAATCCTTGCGCCCTACGACAATCTGCCACTACATGGCCTGGCTTTCCATAATGAGAACATTCCATCACGGAAGTCTGCTTCTGCTTCTGCTGCTGGGGGTACGTCGGGGTCGAATGCTAAACCGACATTACTGAGTCCGCCCGCCTCGGAGTTCTAATAGTCAAACTTCTAGCTGTCAGGGCTGGAGCTGATGATTGGTGCATCTGACTGTGGGACCGCTTCCTACCTCCGGTCCTATCCACGATCCTCTGGGAGGTGTACTCATGCATCCTAGCCGCTCTCAATACTGCATCGAACGTCTAGTGCTCGAACTGCTCAACTGCCAACAAGATCTCTAAATGCAGTCCCTGCTGGAACCGCTGGGCCCTATCAAACTCGGTTGCCACCAAGGTGGGGGCAAACCTACTGAGTCTAAAAAACTCAGATGCATAACTGTCGACCGTTCTGCCTCCTTGCTTCAAGTTGGTAAATCTCGTCTGTAGGTCGTATCGAGCTACAGCATCGAAAAACTTCGTCTGGAATCTCTCTCTAAACACTGCCCAAACAATGGGTGCCACTAATCCCATGGCCTGTGCCGCCCACCAACTGCGAGCTAAGTCCAGCAACTACAGACATACCACCGCCACCTTCTCATTCTCAGGTGTTCTGGCTGCCTCCAGAATCACCTCGGTATCCTGAAGCTAAGCGTCCGCGGCAATCGCATCTTCACTACCGTCGAAGAAGGGAGGGTTCAAGCGCTTAAAGCTGTTGGCCGCGCTGTTTCCTGGGTGACCGCCTCTGGTCAAAGCATCTGCCACTACCTGGTGCAAGGCGTCTCCTCTGCGATCTTGGGAAGCTATCAAGGTCCTGATGTGACCTACCAAAGTACCATCATCCGGCTCGGCAGGCTGAACGGGCTGAACTGGGGGCTCTCCTCCAGTAGGCACAACTCTGGAGGCTACTCCGGAGTGCTGGGCATGATCTCCGGGTTGCTGGTCCACGGGAGTTGCTCCGCCTTACTAATCGGCTGGTTCGTGAACAATGTCGCTGAAGAAAACGATATAGGAAACAATAAGGAAGGACCAGGACAGATCAACGATGCAAGCATGTGATCAGGTCAAGATTCCAGAGATTCAGAGGATATGAACGGAGATCAAGGACGAGTACTGATTGAGACATCTATTCGGTAAACCCTCACATTTCTTGAATGCCAAGACCTGCATGGGCCACCACTTAAACCATGTCACGCCCCAGAACCAGAATACTGGAGAGCGGGGACGAACATAGCCAGCTACGTATATTGAAATGGAAACCACCTCGCTATACGGTCACGGCTGTCTAGATATGAGGGTTTACTACAAGCCAACGGTCTCTTAAGGTCAAGCCTATTGTCTCAATCTCAAGCAAGTAATATATATACAAGATGTTAGACCACCAAATATACAATAAAAGGCATCTCAAATATTACATATTCAGCTGATCATGAAGCTAGTCATACAAAATGTGAGGACTAGCAAGAGTTAGGTCATGCATATCAACCCTAGGATTTGTTAATCATGTTTACAGCCCGTAGGCAGATAGTAAGTAAATATGCATCGAGCTAACAAGTGTTCGTCGGCTAAACGCCTCAAAAGAATAATTTTACAATAGAGTGAGTGAAATAAAATAGGAAACCTACTCGTAGCCCGGATTCCTTCTAGTGGCCACCATCGGGCTGGAGGTTCGGTAGATCCTCGGGAGTTGCTCCGAAATCTGGCCACACAAAACCAGCTGGGTCAAACCCCAGAAAGAGCAAGTGCCACAAAGGAGGCCACAAAATAAGAACAAAACCAGCATATCAGAACATAAAAAAATAGAAGGGAAAGTACAGGTAATAAAAGTACAGCAGGACAATAAGCGACTAGGGACATGGAACCATTCTGGGAGCCAGATTACAACCCGTAAACTAAACAAGGACCGGGGTTGTAACCCTTCGCCTGAATAGCCGTTGTCCCTATCCATTTATTGTTAAGATAAGTAAAACAATCATGTACAGGAGTACCAGGTATAGGGACTTAGACGAGACTTAGACCAGGCTGGACACCATCCATTCACAAGCGGCCAAGCAATTACTACGGCTTACTACTTTAACTAACTAGGGTTATCACAAGCCTAATTATTAACAAGATGCAATGAGAATTTCCCAGTCCCAAGCCCTGCAGACTATCCAGTTATCCTTCCGCGGGTTGAGAGTATGGTTGGGTACATCGCCCAGGAGGCGATATACCCTTAGGTGACTTAGAGGGTGCAACACATGACAGTGTGCTGGAAATGTGCTCTACTCGTCGACAAGCTACAAGTCCAATTAGAGCGCCCAGATAACGAGATTGCCTGTGACTGGAAATCCTCCATGAACTATAGTTTGATCTAGTCATTAGCCTAATCCATATTCAGTACGAATCCCTGACCGTGGGAACCAGGGAGTCATGTCCTAGACATGATGCAAGACAAGACAAGTGGATTGCACAAGCAAGCAAGAAGGAACACCCACGGTGTCAAAGTTGGTTATACGAGTCAAGTTAGCCGTCGAAACAGCATCAAGTCAAGCCAGGTCAAGTCAAGTTACAAGTTCAAGTCAAGTCAGGTACAAGTCAAGAGTGCGCCGTCACGGGCCACTATCAAGTTATCCAGTTACCAGGGTTAATATGAATCACAGGTTACAAGTTAAGTGTGCACCCCATCGGGTTACTATCAAGGTGATCAGAAAGTACCAGGATCATAAATCACAGAAATCAGAAAACCATATTAGTCATAAGCAAATCATCAAAACCGTGCCAGGTCGTGTCGAGCTAAGACAGTCATGTTATGTGGAACAAGATCTTAAAACTCCAATTAACAATAAAGAAACCAAGCCCCAGAAATAATACCAAAGCACCATGATTAGTAGATTGCGTAAGGGTCCCTGGGGTCGGGTTGCGCAAGGTGTTAGGGGGTTAGATGGCGCTGAGTTGGGTTGCGCAAGGTGTGAAGTACGCGGGGGTCCAAGTGGGTCGAGGGCAGATGGCGCAGGGGGGCAAGTGCGCCGGGGATGGATGGCGCAGGGGTCCTAGTGTGCCGGGGACAGATGGCGCAGGGGTCCAAGTGCGCCGGGGAAACAGGGGAGCAGGGCCGATGGCACAGCGGCCAATGGCGCACGGTTGAGGGTGCATAGGCCAATGGCGCACGGCCGAGGGCGCATGGGCCGATGGCGCAGGGGAGGGGTACGCAGTTTGCCAAGGGGCAAGCTGCGCAGGTCAGCACTGCGCTAAAGAGCGCTGGCTGAGGAAGATGTGCGGTTCAGCCTAGGGGGCTGAGCGCAAGTCAGCCCTGCGCTAAAGAGCGCAGGCCGAGGAGGGGTCTTCTTCTCCAAACCGAAAGGAAACTCTCAAGAACACCAAAATTCAATTCTTCATAACTTGGCCAAATCAAAACGAAATCTGGATTTCCAAGGTTCTATCTTGTGTAAAATTGAATTCTCTTCCACATGGAAGCCTCAAAACAAGCTAAAATCAAAGATTAATAGATCAAAACCAAAAATTTCCGAAAATATTTAAAACTTAGATCTAGAACAATGGAGACTCCAAATCAGAAAATGCCAAGTTCTAATATTGTTCTCCATGGCCTAATCTAGCTAATGGACAAATAAAATATGGTACTTATTTGGTAGCAAGGTACACTTGCCTATGGATCGAGGTGTTGTGTGGAGGAAGGAAGAAGAAGATGGAGGAAAAATAAATGAAAGTAAAGAGGAGAGAGAAAGTTAGGTGGGATTAAATGAGGGTGGGTTGTGGTGGAATGAAGGTTGAGCATAGGCTAAGATGTTCCAAGCATATTAAACCAAACCAAACCAATCCTACTCCACAAAATAAAATCAAGACATGTCAAAACCCATTTTACGAGAAAACCCAAAATCTGCAAGTCGAGCCAAAATACAATTACAGTCCAAAACCCGAGAAAAGAAAATACGAGTCCGAAATACATGCAGGCTTAATTCAAATTCATATTCCGAATATGGGCATTACACAGGCTATTGCTGCTGCTGCTGTATGGAGGGCTCCGTTGACTGTGTAGGCTACAAGTCTGTTATGGAAAGACTGATTCAATGCGATTAATTTAGATCCATTTTTTGTGGGATTTGAATTAATTTTGTTTCCATCTTTGTGGGATTTGAATTAATTTTGTTTCCATCTTTGTGGGATTTGAATTAATTTTGCTTCCATCTTTGTGGGATTTGAATTAATTTTATTTCCATCTTTGTGGGATTTGAATTAATTTCTTTTCCATCTTTGTGGGATTTGAATTAAGTTCGTTGCTATCTTTGTGAGATTTGATTCAATCTTTCCATAACTGAAGAGACGGCTAGGGTTTCCACCCTCTCTCTATATATACTCTCTTCTGGCCTCCATTGTGGGAACTACGAATTTTATAAGTCAGAAAAAGAGAGAAAGAGGGTGCTGCTGCCACCATTGCAAGTCCATCCGAGGAGTCAGAACAGAGGTGACTTCGAGCGTTCCATAAGTTCTTCAACTTACTGGTTCCTGAAAGCAATTTGTGTGGGACAAATCTTGCTTTGAGCAACAGTATTTTGACACCCCAGCAACTTTTTTTCATCTCATCTTTCTCTAGATTATTTTAACTCATTCTGTCCTAATTGTAACACGTTTTCAAGGAAGAACGAGAGATCTTTTCTTCTCTATTTCCCTCATTCATATTATAATCTGGCTATTTGGTTTTTTGTATCATCGTAGATCTTGAGTTTGATCACTACAAAGTTTTGTGTGACTCTCAGATCTTGATTGCATCAGTTTTTCATCTTTGATCAAGCTCCGGGACTAACAATCTCAAAGCAAGATCCTTGTAGATGGAAAACATTAATGCTTCGCTCGTCCAATCGGACTACTGCAAGTTGGAAAAGTTCGATGGAGAGCATTATCAAGTCTGGAAGAGGAAGGTTTATCTAACTCTTCAACTCAAAGACGTTGATCATGTACTGTTGGAGGAAGAACCTTCTGTTCCAGACACTGGGTCTACTGTCGCAATCAATACGGCTACCAAACTCCAGGCCAAATGGAGAAGGGAAAATAGCATCTGCAGGCTTCTCATCCTGAATGCTATGGAGGATTCTCTGGCAGAATCCTACTCAAAGAAGGAATTTGCCAGAGACATATGGGAGTCTGTGGAAAAACTGTATGAAGAAGACAGGAACAGGAACAAGATGTTTGTGGTTGAAAAATATCACAAATTGCTCTTTAAGGACGAAAAGTCCATATTGCCACAGGTGAAGGAATTTCTGAAGCTGCGTCAGGAACTGAAAGACGAAGAGATGCCCCTTCCTGACAAGTTTGTCATTGGAGGGATCGTCTCAAAACTTCCTACTGGATAGAGTACCTTCTATGCAAGGATGCTTAGAAAGAAGCTAGATATTAGCTTGGGAGATCTACTTCAAGAGATCCATATAGTGGACGAGATGCGTTCCCAACAGAAGATGGACAATCTGTCCAAACAGTTGGCTAAGACCAATCTAGTACAGACAAGAGATCCCAAGGGGAAGCAGGCAGCTTCTCATTATAAGAAGAAGGACTTCGCTAATCCAAAAGTGAAGGGTCCTTCATTCAAGCAATAAAAGTCCAAGTCCCACGTGACTTGTTTCAATTATGGCAAGAAAGGCCACTACAAGAGTAAATACAGATCCAAGCCTACACAATCAGAAAAAGGTGAGCCTATTAAGGTTTCATTGGTATCTAACATTGTTGCTATGATCGCACAGGTCACAACTGTGGGGGTTGACTCTGACTGGTGGATAGACACTGGTGTGACTTGCCATGTCTGTTCTGGCAAGGAATGGTTCGTCACGTACCAGTCGATATCTGAGAAGGTTGTCATGGCGAACCAGGCCCAAGCTGAAGTTCTGGAGATCGGGACTGTGGAGCTGAAACTCACTTCTGGGAACACTCTGAAACTTCAAGGTGTGAAGCATATTTCGGTGATTGCCAAGAACCTGATCTCTGGGTGCCTGCTCTGCAACGCAGGCTTGAGGATGGACATCAATGCTGGTCAGATGGTGATGTCCAAGAAGGGAACATACTTCGGGAAGGCTTATCAAACCGAAAAAATGTTTAAAATTTAGCTTGTCAACCAGTTTAATGACATAAATGCAGTTGCATTTTCTGATTATTCTCTTGAGTTGTGGCATAATAGACTAGGACATGTTCATTGTAAAAAAATTAACAAAATGTTCCGTATAGGACTTATCTCCAAATGTGGGGGTAAGGTGGAGAAGTGTGAAGTGTGTGCTCAGACGAAGATCACAAGGAAACCCTTTCATCGGGTCAATCGAAGCACAGATCTTCTGGAGTTGGTGCAATCTGATATCTTGACTTCAAGCAATTCTCTACAAAAGTCGGGATGAAGTATTTTATAACCTTCATCGATGACTTCTCAAAGTACGCGTTTGTCTACTTGCTCAAGTCTAAAGACGAAGCGTTCGAAAAGTTCAAGGAGTTCAGGGCCGAGGCTGAACGACAAACTGGACAACAACTCAAGAGGCTAAGAAGTGATCGAGGCGGAGAGTATCGGTCTCATGAATTCACATTGTTCTGCAAAGAACATGGAATCATAAACGAGACTACTGCTCCGTATTCTCCTCAATCTAACGGAGTAGCGGAGAGGAAGAACAGAACGTTGACAGAAATGATGAACTCAATGCTGCTAACCGCGGGTCTTCCTAAATGCCACTGGAGAGAAGCTGCATTGACGGCCACTTTTATTCTAAATAGAGTATCGTATGCAACTTCAGACGTAACTCCTCATGAACTCTAGTTTAAAGTCAGACCAAGCTTGAATGTCATTCGAGTGTGGGGGTGTCTGGCGTATGTCAAGCTCCCAGATCTGAAGATTCAGAAGCTGGGGACAAGGAATACGAAGGCGATCTTCTTGGGGTATGCCGAGAAGAGTGATGCTCGGAGATTTCTTGATATTGAGTCAAATCATATCATCGAATTTCGCGATGCTGAATACTTTGAAGACAAGTTTGCAACAGACAAAAATATTGTTCTTTCGGGCATTTCGGAAAATAATATAGGTGCAAATGAGACTGAAATCTCATATGGGCCAGTAGTCCAAGAAGAAGCTATTGTTGATGAAACAACTCTTATACCAGAACTCGCAGAGCCATCAGCAAAGTGAGCGAGGAGACCTAAAGACTTCGGAGATGACTTTGTCACCTATCATGTGGAAGCAGATCCGTTTACCTATGATGAGGCGATGAAGACCAGAGATGCTATCTTCTGGAAGGAGGCAGTGAATGACGAGTTTGACTCTATCACCTCCAATAACACATGGGTGTTGGTAGATCTACCTGAAGGAGAAAAGTCCATCGGATGTAAATGGATCTTCAAGAAGAAGATTAAGGCAGATGGAACTATTGACAAGTTCAAGGCCAGGCTGGTAGCCAAGGGATTTTCTCAGAAATAGGGGATAGACTACTTTGACACGTACGCTCCGGTAGCTCGGATGACCACCATCAGAATGTTAATCGCTCTAGCAGCTATATATAAGTTGGTGATACATCAGATGGATATAAAGACAGCATTCCTTAATGGGGAGCTGACCGAAGAGATTTTCATGCAACAACCAGATGGATTTGTCGTAAAAGGTCTTGAAGACAAAGTCTGCAAGTTGGTAAAATCATTGTATGGTTTGAAGCAAGCTCCCAAGATGTGGCATGAGAAGTTTGACAAAGTTATTAGGTCAAACAGCCACAGAGTCAGCGAGACGGACAAATGTGTTTACATAAAGTTCGCTGATGGAAGAGAAGTCATAGTTTGTCTGTACGTGAACGACATGCTAATCCTAGGGACGGATATAGGCTATGTCACGGAGATAAAGAAGTTCCTCTCAACCAAGTTCAGTATAAAGGACTTGGGGGATGCAGATGTCATCTTGGGCATAAAGATCATCCGGACAGACACCGGAGTAGTGCTGTCACAATCTTACTACATTGAGAAGATGCTCACACGCTATGGATATAAGGATCTTCCAGGGATCGATACGCCATATAGGTGTGATCAGAAGCTGAAGCCAAACTTGAGGGAAAGCGTCAGGCAGCTGGAGTATTCTAGCATTATCGGAAGTTTGATGTACGCAACCATTTTCACAAGGCGTGACATAGCTTTCGTCGTGGAAATGTTGAGTCGGTTCACAAGCAACCCAGGGATTGAGTACTGGAAAGCTTTGAAGCGGGTGATGAGATATCTCAAAAAGATTCAGACATATGCACTGCACTTGTCACGACCCGCACCCTAGAGTAAGGGCACGAGACGTGGGTACGTCCATCCTACGCCGCAGTGTCGGCAGTAGAACGCTGTCCTAGGTCACAACATCTAACAGTTGAAGGTAATAACAGTTATACTCTTCGAATGGGGGTGGCATAACAGAAATATATCTCAATCACAGCTAAGGTAGAACAGGATAAGATAGAATGATATAAAAGATAATAATATCCAGAAAGAAATATCACAGAGATACAATCCAGAATTCTAAGTGTCTATAAATAAATACATGTCCCAAAATCTCAGAATCTATGTACAGTAATCAAAGTAAAGTAAAGACAATCCTAATCTAAGGGAGTGTCATCTACTGCTAGTGGATCCTGCTGCTGGTCCAAGTCCAGGCACTCATCTAAAGTAGCACCGTAGTAGGTAGGGCAGAACGCCTCAGCCTCGTCCTCTGTAAAATTTTTATCAAATCATAGCAGGTCAGGATATATAATCATGCTATAGAGTAAGATACAAGAAACTGAAAGAAATACATGATAAAAAAAGAGAGAGACTGTAAATAAATAGCTACAGTATATAGAGAACTAACAGTGCTAGTGATTCAGAGCACAAGATGGTTATATAGACGGCACGATGTTGTACACGAGTAATCTACAGAGGTTGTACACGAGTAATCTACTGGATTGAATACATAACCACTTCTACTCCCCCGCCCCAATCAATACACAAGGATCTTGTTAAGTTATGTTATTGCACACGAAGTATAGTCGCACACGAGATCATGTGAGTACATGAATATACACGATTTCATACGTTTTGTACACGAATATCACGAATACAAGGAGTACACGATGCTCACGATAAAGTACACGAATACGAGTACCCGATGTATCCGCTAAGGGGATAACATCGCACAACAAGATCCATATAGTACTAATCCGTGTTTCCAACGTGTCAGCATCATGTAAAGTAATCTAAAGCAGGAAAATACTCCTAATACAGGATATAAAATGATCAGAGAATGTACTCGCCTGTATTTGGTTAATCGGAAGAATATATACTGTCCGAGGAGTAGTGTCTGTCTCCTATAGAACAGTACAAGTAACTATGAGTCTACAATGATAATAAGATGCAAATCAATGCATTCTACATGAATGTAGGTCAATCTAGACCAAAGTCAACTCTTGGTCAACTCTGGTCAACCCTAAAGTCAAACCTAAGTCAAACTATGGTCAACTAGGTCTAACCAAGCCTCACTGGTCAAATAAGCTATTCTAGGTTCTATCAAGGCTAACAGTCTATTCTAGACTCCAAACTAGGCATACCATGCCATAAACCAACCCATAACTCATCTACACAAGTCAATCTATAAGCCTAACTATAATACACACAAAGATATATATATTATAATCTAATATAGGAATACACATATAGGCTATCTATGATATATCCCACATATATATATATATATATATATATATATATATATATATATATATATATATATATTTTATATATATATATATTTTATATATATATATATAATATATATAAAAGTACAACAAATTGATATATTATATAGGATACATATATATACCTCTCAATACATATATATATACATATGTATGGAGAGAGGGGAAACTCACAATGTTCAAGTGTATGGGTGTGTGTGTGTCAAGAGAGGCAATAGGGTGTGTAGGCATGTGTGGGTGTGTGACTTGAGAGTGTCACAGAAATTAGGAATAAAGAGTGATACATGTGTGTTAGGCTAAAACAGTGAGTACTCATGTGTCCCTGTGTGTGAGCTAAGGCATGGCAATGGGGTATGTGTGATATGGTATGTGAGAGTGTGGGAAAATCCTAAAATTAGGAACAGTGAGTACAAGTGACAGGTTATGAATGGTATCAGCCCATATGTCTAAAACTAATTTCAGTTTTCAGTTCAGGGAAAATCAGTGTACATTATCCTGGAAACAGTTCAATGAATAAATTATACATTCAGTAAAAATAGGAAGGAATCAATCCTTTATTTCAGTTAAAGAGGGAATGAAATAGTGAACAAAAGAAATGGAATCAGTCCATTCCATAGGAGAACCATTCCCAGTTCACAACAGAAACCCAAACCCAGTTTTTCAGTCCAACCTTCGAATCCAATTATCAAACACAAAAAGACCATCAATACAGCCTAAATTCGACATACATGTGGATTACATATAGATGAACAATAATAAAATCTAAAACATGTAACTAACAGTACCAAGTTAGATTAAACAGTTGCCAAAAATTCATATTTAAAACCTGGAACACACAGGAATAGGACTGATTATTACAGGTTAAATAGGAAATAAAACAATGCATTCATTCACTCAGTTCACAGGCAATACAGGTATGAAAAGCTTCCATTCTCAGGTTAGCTATCATTTCAGTTTAATAGCATTTCGAAATGAAGGAAATCAGTTCAGGTAAGTTTTAAGAAAAACTAGAAATCAGTCTCAGTTTTGAAAAGGAAAGGAAATCAATGTATCAGCATTTAAATCCCAATCAAAATGTCAATATCCCATCCACAAAACCAAAGGCAAATTCGAATGCAGTAAACCTAGCTAAACATGAATTATAATATGTGGGGATAGTTTACAGTGTGAAACATTACAATAAACTAGGAATTTACATGTTTAGGAAATGGAGAATACTGAGTATCAGTGAAGGTTTCAGAAAACATGCCAATAGCTCAATTTCGAAACCAATTCTTCCCATTAAAACCTAATCAAATATGTGAATCTAATCTAACATAGTTAATACATTATAAATAGGATCTATTTAACAATTAAAATCATGAATTAAAACATTAATTAACTGAAAATAACAGTGAACACCAAATGCACTGCACACACACAGTACATGCACTATGCACGCGTAAATACGTGTCCGACACGACATGAGGACTCGTGCAACTCGAGAAACCACGTGTCAGTCATGGACATAACACATGTGTCAATTTTTAGGGGTCAAAGTGGCGTGTGCATAGAGCAATCCCACCCGAGCAGCAGGACAAGCTCCCTGTCCTCGCGCGCGCGCGTGCGACCCCGTGTCCGCGTGTCTGTGGGGTCTCAACCCGACACTAATACATGCTCAGAACAGAGGAAACACGTAAGCGAGAGTAAAACCTAATTTCCTATTCAAATAGATTTCTAAAACTCAACCGAAATGTCCTTTGAGGCATTTCACCAAACACCTACACACATGGATTGATACGTGTCCGATACGGACACGAAATGGGCTCAAATTCTAGGGTTAGCTAATCCTACTATTAGGTTAGGGCTAGGGCATCCTAGTAATGCAATAAAACAGTAAATTCATGGGGAGGAATGGAATATACCTATTGATGAGCAAAGGCTCAAAATCTCCAATTGGAAATGGTTCCTCAAGCCACCAAAACTTCCCCAAATTGTTTCCTTCCTGAAAATATTCAATACCAACAGCAAGTAGACTAAAATTAGGTCCTATTGCAATTGGTTTGGGGGAAAAATAAATTAAAATGAATTTTCTATGGATTAGGGAAGATGGAGACTTACCTCTTTCCAAACTTGCAAAAATCCCAATGGAGGCTAGCCCTAATTTCTAGGAGGGGCTTAAATAGGGGAGAGGGATCAATGTGACCAGCCATGGGCTGATTGGGTTAGGGTTGGTTCATGGTGTGGGCCTATGGGCTTTTAAGGCTTTAAGTCATATAATGACTTATGAAATCACAAGCCATTCCTTAATCAAATAAATTCCTAATCCCTCCTAATAAATTCTAATGAATTAAAAGCCACTAACTTAGGTCAAGCTAGGGTTACATAACCTAACCAAGTAGCCATGACCTAGGTTAGCCTCTAGGTTAGTCCTCTAGTCAACACTAGTCAAAGTCAACTATAGGACCAAAATCAATTATACTAAAAATCACTAAAAATCACATTAATTCTAATAAATCTAAATAATAAATAATAATTCCAAATAATTCCCAAAATTTTCAAAAATGACCAAAATACCCTCAAGCTAGAAAAGTGGTAGTGACAGCACTACAACGGGTATCCGACAGTAGTGGAAAGCTTCAGTGATGCTAGCTGGTGTTCAGAGGTGGAAAGCGAGAGATCCACAGGTGGTTATGTCTTTTTCTTGGGTGGAGCTGCTATATCGTGGAAGTCGAAGAAGCAGACTATACTCTATTATTCCTCTATGGAATCTAAATTCTATGTACTTGAAACTGCAGCAGATGAAGCAGAATGGCTTCGGGAGCTCATGTATGATCTTCCAGTAGTTGGGGCTCAGATACCGGCAATACCGATATACTGTGACAACTAGGCGACTGCGGCGGTGGCATCAAATGACCTCTTCAACGGGAAGAAGAGGACTGTGTGGTTGAAGCACAGGACAGTACACGATCTTATCAAAAGAGGTGTAATTACAGTGATTGATGTTCGGAGTCAGGAGAACCTAGCAGATCCGTTTATAAAGGGCCTCAAGCGCAAGTTAGTTGATGACACAGCTTGTAAAATGGGCTTGAAGGCATTCTGATAGTGTGTCTTTGTAATCCTACCATAAAGTTTTATACTATTAGTTCAAAGAGAAATCTACTAGGCATCTAACTTTTGGTTCAAAGGAGGATCTCTAACTGGGAAACTATCAGGTAACAGTGGGTACTTGTTCTCTGGAACATGGAAGGGATACGGGACCATAACCACTGTTGTCTACTATGTATTTTTTGCGAAAAAAATATATCCTGTGGAAGGTTGGCTTAAACGCCTTAATGAGTTCTCAGGCAGAGTGAATGCCTGGTGTGCTTTACAGGAAGCACGGTAGAGCAGCACTACAAGGAGTTAAACTCCATGCTACAGTGGGATGACTCCACCATGAGGTTCCCAGGTCTGGGGTAATGTCTCGGCTTTGCAAGCCAAGTCATAGCGGCGTAGCACCACAAATAGGCAGGTAGCCTAATGCTGTATAACGTAATTAAAGAGTTGTAGACAGCACTACAAAGGGGAGGATGGCCCCATGTTACAGTGGCACGACACCACGATGAGGTACCCAGGTAGGGTTAAAGCCTGGGCCTTGCAAGCCATATCGTTGTGGCGTAACACCGCAAGGAAGCCTTAGGCTTCATATTGAGTAGATTGGCACTACGAAGAGGCTGAGACCTTATGCTACAGTAGTATGACACTACAATGAGGTTCCCAGGTAGGTGTAATGCCTCGGCTTCAGGCCATGTCATATCGGCGTAGCACCGCAAGGAAGCGCAAGGCTTCATGCCATGTCTATTTAATAAAGAACTCACCTATAGTGTATGGAAAGAGATATCAGGCCGTCTCTTGAGGGTAAACTTGTAGACGCCCAAAATTATACACTGAAACCAGGTAGGCACAGGGCCTTTAATGTGCAGCCAGAAGCACACGTAACTACACTTTGTGAGTGGAAAGAATTACAATTGTGGTGTAGAATTCAAGGCGTAGTCCATTCTTGTATCACATTGTTATTTGACCCATGCGGGAAGATTCAAGTCGTCAGCGACATCTATCCTAATGCAAAATGGACAGTTACTGTGGGGAACGCTCAACCCTGGACACATATATATGTTGTGATATGTGGGGGATTGTTGGTGCTTTCTTTACATAGAGAGAGCTTGCTCTCAACATGCCTTGTAAAAGTTTAGTCCCACATCAGAAATGCACCATGAGTTATCTCAATATATATACTTGGTTGTGTTGTTGAGAGATGCACATGGGGTGGTGACCCTAGGGAGGGTACCATGTGGGTGATTTTACTAGGAGGTAAGAATAAGGCTCCAAGGGTTAAGCATTAATGCTTTTGTCATTCTCTTAGATTAATTCCATTTGGAGCTAAGCCCCAAAGGGGCTTAGCGACTCGGACTCGGGCTCGGGCTTTGAATTAATTTCGTTTCCATCTTTGTGGGATTTGAATTAATTTCGCTTCCATCTTTGTGGAATTTGAATTAATTTTGTTTCCATCTTTGTGGGATTTGAATTAATTTCGTTTCCATCTTTGTGGGATTTGAATTAAGTTCGTTGTTATCTTTGTGGAATTTGATTCAATCTTTCCATAACTGAAGAGGCGGCTAGGGTTTCCACCCTCTCTCTATATATACTCTCTTCTGGCCTCCTTTGTGGGAACTACGAATTTTGTAAGTCAGAAAAGAGAGAGAGAGAGAGGGTGCTGCCGCCGCCATTGCAAGTCCATCCGAGGAGTCAGAACAGAGGTGACTTCGAGCGTTCCACAAGTTCTTCAACTTGCTGGTTCCTGGAAGCAATTCGTGTGGGGCGAATCTTGCTTTGAGCAACGGTATTTTGACACTCCAGCAACTTTTCTTCATCTCATCTTTCTCTAGATTATTGTAACTCGTTCTGTCCCAATTGCAACACGTTTGCAAGGAAGAACGAGAGATCTTCTCTTCTCTATTTCCCTCATTCATTTTGTAATCTGGCTATTTGGTTTTTTGTATCATCGTAGATCTTGAGTTTGATCACTACAAAGTTTTGTGTGACTCTCAGATCTCGATTGCATCAGTTTTTCATCTTTGATCAAGCCCCGGGACTAACAAAACATGCATAGGAGGGGGATCTGGGTCTATGTTGCAAGAATCAGCACCAGACAGTGTTACCTAAGCAGCCCACTTGCTACTCAACTATTGCATATTTCACTTTATAACCTATATTTATGATATTTGCATATAATTGAACATCATTTGCACCCTAGCGGAAGCTGAAATCTCTAGCTGAGAAAATCATGATTCGGCAAAGAACATGCCTAAGACCACAAAACTCTAGATATGTTTTTTCTGCCTATGAGAATATCATTTAAGAATCAGGGAAAATTGCATATCAAATGGTTAATGTTACAGCAAATATTGAATCAAATTATTGAAGTCTAGACACTTTGCTAATAGGTATAGACATCTTCATGAGATCAATTAAAATTATATGTTGTATTACTATAGAAACTAAAAAAAGAACTGCAATTGCAGGAGATAAATTAACCTTACCTCATTCTCAAACATAGCTGCAAAACGGCCGTCTTTCAAAATGTCAGTTGTTAAACGTTTGTCTTTTTTAGATGTTTTCTTCTTGGTCCTAGGATCATCCTCGTCTCTCACTTGTTCTGCTCCTGCTTCATTTTCAAGAAGACGTGATGCAAGAAGCCTGTTTACTTTAGACAACCTTCACTTGAATCTGTTGCAGTTTTTCTATGACCTTGCTTATAAACAGTTTTTTATGTTTAAAGAACAAAATAATTCCTCAAACCAATATTCTACAAAAGTTGACCACATCCAAAATAAAATCAATTAAGATTAAAAATGAACCATGGCTTATCCTTTAACAAGGTTCAAATCCAATATGAATAAGACAAAACTAGGCTCAGTTAAAGCACGGATTCAGAATAAAAGTCAGAATACCAATGTTAGACTAGATTAAATTAAATCAAGTCAAAACTCAAACCGCTGTATTTGCTCCTACATTTCACCTATACTGTAACCAAAAAAAATATTGTAATTACCTACAAATTGCAACATATAAAAGCACTTGCCTGTGATTCTTTCAGAAGTACTTTTTGACATATAAAAACAAGAGACAATGATATAAGACCCCAAGCAAGGATCCAACGAGTTTGACTTGATCTTAGCTCAAAATGCCAGTCATGACCTACATCCTAATATTCTGGTTGGTTTGAGAAAGGTAAAAACATGCTTACAATTACAAGTAACTGTTGTGCTTAGTTGTCCAGGGAGCATGCAACTCAACTTTAAATTAACTTTTCTTGGCATATAGTGCTCTAAGAGACAAGACAAGAAGAACAAATGTACACTATACTACTACTGCAAGATAGAACAAAACTACCTGAAACTACAACAGTAAGAGACAAGACAAGAAGCACAAATGTACACTAGACTACTACTGCAAGATAGAACAAAACTAATACAGACCACACCATTTCCATTAAACCATCATGCATGCATATACCAAACATGAATTCCTTATCTTACTAAATAACAATATAGACCTCAAGTTTTAGTTTCATTCATTTGGAATCTTACATAAACATACAACAAACGTACAGGCAAAGAATGGCAAGAGCCTTGAATCTTCTTGCTGAGGCAGTACTATACAGGGCTCTACCAATCTCAAGCCCAAAAAAAAGAGCAAAGAGAAGACAGAGAGAAAGAGATTCAGATTAAAAACTTGCACCTCTTATATCAGACCAAGTTGGCAATGTACTTCCTCCTTTCATTAAATTGTGTCAAATAAAAAGCGCAAGCAAATAGTTTAAATAGTTTAACAGAACAAGTGACCATTAACAACATAGGCTAAAAAACGAAACCTATACAGAGATAACTCTCTATTGCAAGATGGATATATATAAAACAGGCAATGAGCGTTAAACAGTCATCCACAAAAGAAGTATTGGAGAAGTTCAAAGCTATGTATTAAAAATTATGTTAAACAATAACCTAAGTAATTCTAGGCACATGTGTTGTTTCACTATGGATATGATCTCAAGAAATAAGAACCTGATGTGCACGTTGAAATGATTCAAAATCCCTAAAGCCATGAATTTGGGAGCTTGTAATTCAAGAAAAACTTGTAAGGTTCCCTTCAATATACTCTCACGAATACAAACAATGATATTGGGAAACTATGTTAGGAGATATGGACATTATCAAATACGTACATGTCTAGTTGCCTATATTGTATGAAAACGGACACAGATACAGGTATAGACAATTCGAATGTGGACACCATTTTCGTGTATCCGTGCAACATAGCTCTCCTTGTAGCTTTTGTGTAGTTCCTGCTTTGTGAAACTAAAAGTTTCTAAATCTAAGAAGGCAAAAGGCCCAAATTGATGTTAGAGCTTTTCCTTGACATGTAGAGAGCTTGCTCTCATTACTTGACTAATTTTTAGTCCCATATCGGAAATGCACCATGAAGTGTATCTCATTATATACATGGTGTGGTGTTGAGGTATGCACATGGGGTGGTGACCCTAAGGAGGAAACCATGAGGGTGATTTTACTAGGAGGTAAGGATAAGGCTCCATATTAAAGCATTAATGCTTTTTGTCATGCTCTTACAATTTATTACTTAGGAGCTAAGTCCCGTAGGGGCTAAGAAAGTCGAACTCAGGCTAATGGGCTCATGAGGCATAATGTGGCATTTTGTTGGCGCACTTTGCACTTAGCACGTCAGTATCGTCGCTAGGCGCATAGTGCGCTTTAGTTGTGCTCGTTGCGCCAGCCTCTATGCTGTCGATCGCATGGACAGTTGGCACGGTCAGATGGCATGACTGTTAGCGGGCAGCGTGTATTGTGCGCATTGTGCACACAGGCACAGTTGGCGCTAATTGCTATAGCACGCATGCACTGTCGTGTCTAACCACAATCTGAACAGTTATAAAACGTTCGGAAACGGTTCCTCCTTTCACGCAACACATCCCGAACGTTTCGTATACTAGACGGCTACTGGACGCGCCTATATAAGTTTCTCTCTTCTGTCTCATTCAATGAGTTCATTTTCTACAAGTTCCTTAGGAATTTCAGAGAATAGGGAAGAGAGAAATTCAGAGAGAGTTCTGCCTGATCTGAGGAGTCATAAGAGCATTTCGACAGAGTGTTCTGTAGTTTATCTTAGAACTTTCTGGTTCCTAGGAGCTGATCGTCGTGTGGGGCGAATCTAGCTTTCAGTTTCGGTGATTCGTCACCCCAGCAGGCCTTTTCTCTTCTTCCATTCATCTCTTTTCATTTGTAACTAGTTCTGAACGAGATTTTCTTTGATCTAATCTGAAAACTTTCTATGGGCTTTCGTCGCTGCTATTACGAAATTCATTTGTGCCTTCTTCAAAGTGTTAAATTTGATTTCGTCTCTCTGAATCCTCCGGGATCTTAGTTGTGCACCTTCCTCGAAGTGTTGCTAAAATCTGTTTTTATCTTAAAATTATGTCCCAGCAATAACAATCTTAAAGCTAGATTCACAAGATGGAAAACTCTCGTGCTGCACTCATCGATTCCAACTTTAACAAGTTAGAGAAATTCTATGGAGAGCACTACCAAATCTGGAAGAGGAAGGTTAGCCTCAATCTTCAACTCGTGGACATTGACCACATGTTAACTAAGGAAGAACCGAAGGTTCTAGAAAATGGGACTACAACCACAATTGCTGCTGCTAATACAAAGTTGTACAAATAGAAAAGAGAAAATAGCCTCTGTAGGCTTCTGATCCTCAATTCTACGGAGGACTCTCTGCCAGAATCTTATTCTAAGAAGACCAATGCTAAAGAAATAAGAGAGACTTTGGAGAAACTATATAAATATGACAAGAACAGGAGCAAGATATTTATCGTAGAAAAACACAAATGTCTCTTTGAAGACGAAAAAAACGATGCTGCCTCAGGTGAAGGAATTCTTGAAGTTGAATCAAAAATTGAAGATGAGGAAATGCCCCTCAACAACAAGTTCGTTGGTGGAGGGATCGTCTCCAAGCTTCCCGCTGGATGGAGCAATTTCCATGCGAATATGCATAAGAATAAACTGGAGATCAGTCTGGAAGATCTTCTGCAAGAAATTTATGTTGAGGACTAGATGAGGGCTCAAATGAAGGACTCTATCCAAGCTGATGGCTAAAGCTAACTTGGTCCAGTTGAAGGAATCCAAGAGAAAGCTAGTGGCTTTCCACCACAAGAAGAAGGACCTCACTAATCTGAAAGTGAATGGGTCTTCTTTCAAGCACCAGAAGCCAAAGTCCAATGTGACTTGCTTTAACTGTGGCAAGAAGGGCCATTACAAGAGTGAATGCAGATCCAAGCCTAAGCAGTCAGAACAAGGTAAGCCTAGTAAGGTTTCTATGGTTACTGACGTAATTGCTATGATTGCTCAGGTTACTGCAGTGGGGGCTGACTCTGACTGGTGGATAGACACTGGTGCCACTTGCCATGTCTGCCCTAGCAAGGAATGGTTCACCACGTACAAACTAACCTCTAAAAACGTTATGACGGTGAACCAGGCATAAGCTAAAGTACAAGGGATCGGGATGCTAGTGTTATAGCTGACTTCAGGGAAGTCGTTGATGCATCAAGACGTAAAACATGTACCTGTTATTACAAAAAACTTGATCTTTGGAGGCCTACTCTGTAACACAGGCCTAAGGGTGGACATCAATGCTGGCCAGATTGTGATGTCCATTAAGGGAACATACTTCAGGAATACCTTTTATACCGAAGGGATGTTTAAACTTCATCTTGTAAATCAGTCTAATGAAATTAATGCAATAGCTTATTTTGGTTATACTCTTGATTTGTGGCATAATAGACTAGAACATGTTCATTGTAAAAGAATAGACAAAATGTCTAGTCTAAGACTTATCTCCAAATATGGGGATAAGATAGAGAAATGTGAAGTATGTGCTCAGACAAAGATCACAAGGAATCCCTTTCATCAGGTTAATCGAAGCACAGATCTTCTGGAGTTAGTATAATCAGATATCTGTGACTTCAAACAATTCTCCACAAAAGCTGGGATAAAGTATTTCATAACCTTCATCGATGACTTCTCAAAATATGCGTTTATCTACTTGCTGAAGACAAAAGATAAAGCGTTTGAGAAGTTCAAAGAGTTCAGGGCTGAAGCTGAACGGCAAACTGGACAACAACTCAAGAGAGTAATAAGTGATCGAGGGCAAAGATTATCGGTCTCATGAATTCGAATCGTTCTGAAAAGAACATGGAATCATTAACGAGACTATTGCTCCGTATTCTTCTCAATCTTACGAAGTAGCAGAAAGAAAGAACAGAATGTTGACAGAAATGATAAACTCAATGTTGCTGACTACGGGTCTTCCAAAATGCTATTGAGAAGAAGCTACATTAACGTCCACTTTTATTTTGAATAAAGAACCATATGCAACTTCTGACATCACTCCTCATGAACTCTAGTTCAAGGTCAGACCTAACTTGAATATCATTCGACTGTGGGGGTGTTTGACATATGCAAACCTCCTAGATCTGAAGATTCAGAATCTCAGGACAAGGACTACAAAGACGATCTTCTTGGGATATGCCGATAAGAGTGATGTTCGAAGATTTCTTGATATAGAATCAAATTATATCATTGAATCTTGCGACACAGAATACTTTGAAGACAAATTTGCAAGGCACAAGAACATTGTTCTTACGGACATTTCAGAGAATAATGAGGGTGGGAAGGAAATTAAAGTTTTCAATGAGAACATAGTCTAAGACGAAGTTATTGTTGCCGAAACAACTATTGAACTAGAACTCGCTGAGCCGCCAACTAAGCTGTCACGACCCGCACCCAGAGTCGGGGCACGAGTGCGTGACAGCGTCCCAGCCTACGTCGCAGAAATGCTGTAGAACGCTGTCTAGGTCTACTATCTAACAACAATTATATTATCAAAACCTGGCGAGATGGTCAAGTCCAAACAGAGGACAAGCAATGACAATATAATATACTCAATCACAATATTCTAAGAAAAATAGAAGATATGGAAAAAGTAAACACGACAAGATATAAAAATATCCAGAAATCCAACACAGAAATAATACAAGTCCAGAGTCTTAGAGTCAACAATCTCAAACACAAATTCTAAAATAATAACATGCTAAAGTGTTATCTGGAGACAAAGTCCAGTACAAAACTAATCTAGCTGAGCTACCACTAGTGGCTCATCGGTTGGAACTAACCCTGCTGGACTAAGGTCTTTCGATCTACGTCTACTACGTCATGAGAACCAAAGTAGGTAGGACACTCGTCCTCGTCATCATCTATAAAAATTTCAACATATCCAGTCAGGATGAAACGAGCACAATCTCTAATAACAGTTCTATTTAGATGATAAAGAATGTGTAGCAGTAATAGAGAGATTATACAAGGTAAAGTGATACGTACATGAGCATGGTAGGGTATATCAAGACTGTAAATGAATGTAAAAGCAAGAGAATAGTGTATATCATGTATAGGAATCAAGAAAATACTATCTATGTAAGTTAGCACTAGTTTCAACATGTGATTCGGCTTAGAAACTTGATACAAGAGTTTATGGCCTGGTTAATCATACGTGCAGTGTATGATTAACACTGTTTAAGGTTCAAGACTTGATACAAGGAGGGTATTGATCACGTATCTATGCTAATACTTCCTGCCCCCGACTAGTATAGTTGATCCAACCATGATATGTTATGACACAGATTCTTTGAGATGGTCGTGAGCCTTTGCAAGAATCGTGTCTATACGATGCACAAGGAACAAGGACAAGGTTTTCTCAAGATGTACCAAGGAATACAAGGAATAACATCTCATGACGGGATCCAGACAAATACCAATCCATGTGAATAATGTGTCAAGAGAACAAGGATATCTACACTAAATACAAGAAATATAGAACAATGTATCAAGAGAACAAGGATATCTACACTAAATACAAGAAATATAGACGATATCATAAAATAGAAATATTATCAGAGAATGTACTCGCCTACGGTTCGGTAAAAAATGTCAATAGTGAATCGAGGCTCAAAGTGAAGTCATGCTCCTAAAGATGAGATATGCATAAGTTAAATAGGATTTTAACAGTATTAGGCATGATTTTCTAGTGCATGATATGCAATCTAGGTCAAACTAGGTCTTACTAAGTCAAACTAGGTCAAGCTATGTCAAACTAAGTTAAACAAAGTCAAACTAGGTCAAACTAAGTCAAACTAAGTCAAACTAGGTCAATAGGTGACCTACAGTTGACTTTTGGTCAACTCTGGTCAACTCCTAATCCAATCTAGGTCAGATGTTGACTCTACTTTGACTTTTAGTCAAAATAGTCAACCTTGGTCAAATAAGGTCAAATCTAGGCCAAGTATCCTATTTTTAGTCAATACCTGCCAAGATACCATTTACCTTATCTCGGTATCCCAATACTAATACTTAAGTTGGAAATCCAATACCCTAGTCTAGATAACCCCTTACCTTAATAACATCCTACCCTTAGGCTAGTATCTAACTATCTACCTTAACATCATACCCATTACCTTAGCCATCTAGGTAAATCCCAATACCTTAGCTAATACCTTAGGATACCTTAGGACACTATCTTACCTTTCCATGATACTAACTTAACTACATAGGATATACACTTATCTCTAGGACACTAACTATGACACTAACTTAAGATACTAATTTCTAGTAAGATACTAACTTCTAGTCTAGGATACATAGGATATCTAACTACCTATCCAACATACTAACATATCCATCTAGGATACTATCTTAGATATCCTATGATACTAGCTAACTCATCTAAAGATACTAACTATCCTAAGATACCCTAATATTTATACAGAGATATACTCTATAGGGTATCCTATGGGATAATATCCTATACTCTAGGATATCCTTGTTAGGGTTATATACTAAAAGCATCACTTTTGTAGTAACCTTATTTTCTTAAATTTTGAATGAGAATCATATGGGCAAATGTTTGCATATTGCATTTGTTGCAAGTGTTAATGCAAATGTCTGATATTCTATATTGTAGATAATATGGTATGTGGTGTCACACAGAAGATCTTATTATCAGTTCCTTATAGAGTATATAAATAGTTCACAACCTAGATGGACTTGGATAATCTATTGGAAAGGTTGTCGAATCTGGTATTAGTCTATCTTGACTATAGGTTTATACTATTACACTTTGTGTGTATTGAACATGATCACTTGAGGTTGTTCTCTTTGTACTGACTACATAAGTGAACAAATATCTCTGTTATTATGGATGCTTGTGCTCTTAATCCGGATATAATAACAGATATGTATATGCAATGTGCATTACTTTGACTCATGAAAGAGTGAGATTCATTATGGGTCAACAACCTCTATGAGTTGGATAATAACATTGTATGTATGATGGGTTGTTGATTATAAATGGAATCTATGTTCTGATACATCGGGTTGATGATGTCCCCTTAAGGAGCTCACAAGGATTGTCATGTAAACCTTGTAGGTGGATTATATCTGACATGACAAATAAAGTTGAGCGGTACTACTTAAGGATAAAAGATGTCGAATCAATATAGTTGTCAGTAACATAATTTGATCGACGGACATTCGATATCTTAACATGGGGAGCTAAACGAGCATATAATAAAAGGAGCCGACAAACATAATTTGGGATTAGGGAGGTAGTGCAACAATAGCTCATTAGTGGACTGAGCTATTATTAATGGGCCTGGATTGTATGTTCGGGCTGAACACGGGATATCCAGATCCATTAGGAGGCCAAACCCTAATTTCTCCTCATGGTTCCTGCCGTAGCCTATATATCCTCTATTCTCTGGCCGCCAAATGACTGATCAGAAATCTGAAGCTTTTTCTAAATTCGTAATTCACGTAAGGAGAGAAAGAGAGGGCTGCTAACGAGAAGAAAAGGTTGGGAGATCGTCGCCCACATGACGTCCAACTCAAGGAAGGAATACGTGCAGAACACCTTGGGGTCGTCCGCTCGAGATTGCCAGGAACTACCTGTCTTCTTCCCGCCGCAGGTATAATTCGTGAACCCTAGTTTCCGCCTATGAAGGGTTAGAACACGTATTAAACCTGTTTAACCTTCTATCGATCAATACGTACACCAAAATAAGGGTCCTGAGAATCCCCAGTTCCATCAATCCTAACTTTTCTAACTATCCTACGTTATCTAACTAAGATACCAACTTAGGATACTAACTTATAGCCTAGGATACTATTTTCCTAAACTTCTAAGATACTAATCTACTAATTATTTCTAACTTCTAACTATATACTAACTTCTAACATATACTAACATTACCTTAACTTCTAAGATATCTAAGATACTAATTTACATAGACACTAATTATAACCCATTTCCTAATATCCCTTGTCTTGATACTCTCAAGATATTAACTTATCTAACTATCCTAGGACACTAACTTCTAGCCAAGATACTAACTAACATACTATCCTAGGATACTAACATCTAACTAGTTACTAACTTAGATACCCACTTCTCTATTTAAGATACTAATCTTCTAGCTTACAAACCACACACACATACCCACACACCAAGGGAGCAACTAGGCCCCCCTTCCTCTCATGCTGTTGCTGTTGCTGCTGCTCTGCAGACTGCTGCAGCTACTACTGCATGCTGCTGGCTGCTGCTGTTGCTGTAGTGGCTGCTCATCCCCCCTCTCTTCTCCTCACACACCACCACTACGACACACTACCACGTCTAAATCCCCCTTTTCACACTCAAGCGCACACACTCAACTCTCTACAAACACTTACATTAGCACACAACCAACTCACTCAAAAACACTCTCACATCTAACACAAACACAAATCTAAATCCCTCACAAGCACTCATATCTTCCCCTCTTCTCATTCACACACACACAGCACACAACTAACCATCTAACACAACACCCACCTTTCACATACAAATCTCATTCCCTCTCTAATCCAAACCACAAGCACTAACACACACACCACAAACCAAGCCAAGTAGAATGGCCATTAGCTTGCCATGCTCCCCCCTCCCTCACTTTCACACAAGACACAACCACACACACTATATATATACGAGTACATCTAAAACATCCACAAACATAAATATACACTAAATTATATATTGACATATATACTGACTTGTAGGCCAAAATACATACGTACATGCATACATATCTATATATACATACATACATACATATATATATATATATATATATATATATATATATATATATATATAT
>JANAVB010004800.1:3663283-3778283 GCA_029216955.1 Iris pallida
TATATAGAGAAATATAATATATATAATATATATATATATATATATATATATAATAGATATATATATATATATAGATATATATCTATAATATATTTATCTGTATATGAGTCTATAATAAGAGTTTATATAAAAACCAATTGTGACACCTTAAGTATGGCTAACCTATCCTCATTCATGTACAAAATTGAAATTAGGATTTAAATAGCCTATTGGGCATTTCTACAAACACTTGGTGTGTTACCCTCGGAATTCCTATGGGTGGCACAAAATCTATCCGAACTTCCAAATAAGGACATAAAAGAGCTTTAAATCAATCTAAGGGTCATCCCTACATTGGGGTGGGTTCCTATGGGTTCAAAACCAATTATATGCATAGAAATAGAGAGTTCAGAGAGAGAGAGAGAGAGATACCTATTGGGAGTGGTTTCCCATGAACAACCAATAGACGAACTCCTATAGCAAATGGACTCTCCTCCTTGCTCTTGGCTCCATAGTTCTTGTAGGATCTCTCCTTGATAGAATGAGAGAATATGTGGAGGAATAAGGGATTTGAGGGTAAAATCAAAGGGTTTTGCTCTAAGTTGGGGAAGAACACCAAAATGGGAAAATGGAGGCTACTTGTGAAATGAGATGGAATGAATCCCCCCTTCATGGCCAGCCATAATAGTTAGGTTAGGGCCATTAGGAAAAGTCTAGTTAGCCCCGAATAGGTCCCATTTGGTAAATTAAGTTATACAAGGATTTGGGGTCAAATTGGTCAAAGTTCTAATCTCTAAGTGATCTAAATGGTCATGTGGGATTAGTCTAAATGCATTAGTCTAATGAATTAGGTTTGTGGGCCATGCCTAGCTAATCCATGGGTTCCGACTAGAGTCTAATCTAACCAGGCCACTAACACAAGTCAAAACTAGAAGAGTCTCTAACCCGACTAAATAATCCCCCAAAAATACAATACTATAAATAAATATTAAAATATTAGAATATAGAAAATGATAAATTTACTCTCATTTTTAAAAATAGGTAGTTACATAAGCGAGTGAGGAGATCGAAAAACTTCGAAGATGGCTTTGTACCTATCATATGAAAGCAGATCCGCTTACCTATGATGAAGCGATGAAGACCAGAAATGCTATTTTCTGGAAGAAGGCGATCGACAAAGAAATTGATTCAATCACTTCCAAACACTTGGATGTTGGTTGATCTTCATGAAGAGAAAAACCCATCAGAGGAAAAAGGATCCTCAAGAAGAAGATGAAAGTAGATGGAACTATTGACAAATTCAAGACTAGGCTAGTATCAAAGGGTTTCTCAGAAGCAGGAGATTGACTACTTCGACACGTATGTTCCTGTAGCCCAGATGACCACCATCAGAATGTTAATTGCTCTCGCAGTAATACAAAAGTTGGTGACACATTAGATGGACAAAAAGACAACATCCCTAAATGGCGAGCTGACCGAAGAGATTTATATTCAACAGTCAGAAGGATTTGTCATCAAGGGCCTTGAAAATAAAGTCTCCAAGTTGTTGAAATCCTTGTACGTCCTAAAGTAGGCTCCCAAAACGTGGTATAAGAAGTTTGACAAGATGATCACATGCTACGGGTATCAGGATCTTCCAGTGATCGATATGCCTTACAGGTGTGACCTGAAGCTGAAACCGAATTCGAAGAAAAGCGTCAGGCAGCTGGAGTATACAAGCATTATCGGGAGTTTGATGTATGCTACTAATGCCACTAGGCCTGATATAGCTTTCGTCGTGGGAATGATGAGTCCATTCACGAGTAACCCAATCGTTGAGCACTAGAAAGCTGTGAAACGGGTAATGAGATATCTCAAGAAGACTCAGACATATGCACTGCACTACAGTGGAGATCCACCAGTAGTAGAAGACTTCAGTGATACAAGCTGGTGCTCAGAAGTGGAGAACGAGAGATCCACAGGTGGATTTATTTTCTCCATGGGTGGAGCTGCCTATAAAGATTATTCTTGAAATAATTTTTAATCGATTTTTTAAGAGATTTCCTGAGACATCTAAGGATTAATAAATAAAAATAATTAAAGTGATGTAAAGAGGGTCATATTGGCTATACGTAGGATTTGGTAGATCAAAAAATGATAGAGTATATTGAGAGAAAACTCAAGACGAAATAAGGTACCTGCTGTGTCTTTAGAATAGAGGGTTCTGTATTACAGCACGGTGGTGGCTTTCCGATAAGCTTTTCGGTGATTGACTGTAGCTGTAGAGGGGTCGTGAAGGGGTGCCGGTGGTCAGGCTTGCTCTGGTATCGAAGGTTGCTATGTTTCCAGAGGTTTGGAAGGAAATTTCTAAAGAATTTTCATGCCGCTCGTATGTAGATATATGACGATTTAAAACCTATTTTGGGTCAGGTTTGTTCTTATTTTTGCACATGAATTGATCGAAGTTTTACGGTGAATTGGAGGAGGATTAGGCCGCGAACAGGATTGTGGAGATTTAATGAAGAATTTAGGAGTTTAAATCTTTCAAAAAAAATATCTTACCAAACCCCTTTTATTCGCACCTATACTCGACATTGTATATCCCTCAGCGGGAGTTTTTAGGATTAATATACTCGCAAGATTTTTAAATCTCGCGAGTAAATGAAAGAAACTTCTCTCTCATTTTTTTTACTTATTACACCTATATATATATATATATATATATATATATTACCTACTCTAAAACTAACTAAATACTTGATAAGTATTTTTTTAGTAAAATAAATTTGCTAGTAATATAGCAAGTAATACTATTTTGCTTGCAACCTTTATATAGAAAAAACCATATCACTTAATGAATAAAAATATCATAAAACATAATTAAAATTTATATAAAAAATAGGGGTTTACAACCTACCCAACTTATAAAAATTTCGTCCTCAAAATTAAAATGAATCTTAATATCCAAGAATGACGAGTTTAAATACGAAGGGAGAGCAAGTACGTCCAATCATAAGTCGATTTTTGCAAAGATTGAAGGGGTAGTTATAACAGGAATCGAATTTGGCATTATATTCTATACGATAGAGTATTCTTATGTCAAGGCCCTACCCGACTTGTAGAAGTTGGGTAACCGTGACAATCATCGTCAAAAGACTGCTGTGGAGGACAGTTTCTAAAAAGAGGCACGAGAATTGGACACCTCTGACCGCATCGGATTCTAAGTGAACCTAGATATTGTCATGGCATTCTTGGTCAATAACATCTATATAATGATTATTACGATGAACATTGTTCCTATAGGGGTCATTCTCCAACGAGATAGTAGGCATCTCTTGTTCGAATGTAACTAAAATGTGTTGGTTCAACAAAATTTCAGTCTTTGCCTATTATAGGAAACTAAGAGATGAGCTTGAAAAACTTTGGAAAAAAGAATTTATAGCCTAGTGATGAGAATCTATAATAAGTATAGAAACCAGCTATAGAATATGATTAGGTATGTGGTCGGGATCTTTAAGACATAGTGTCCCATGTATGCGGGTTGGTGTTTGGTGTTCTGTAGGCAGCATGTACTTGCTTGGATGGAATACATATGTCATAGATGTAATACGTCTTGCATGGATCATGGGTACTTAGTTTGTTTTGACAGAATGGTTTGATTTTGCATGATTACATAAAAATGGAACGAAAATGGGCCTTTTTGCATTGTTCTAAGGAAAGATGTGTCATTCATGTAGTGTATTTAAAATGAAGCACAGGAAGGTGTGTTTGCGTGGGACACATATGTCATGTGTATAGCTTGACTGGTCTAGTTCATAAGTCTGAACTTTGTTGCAAGAAAAAAGTCTAGTGTTGTGCTTCAAATATCAAAGTCACGGACGAGGGTATCAAATGATACGGATAGGAGTAGACGTTATGAGCTAGTGTTTTATTAGTTCAGTTGGAAACAATCTATTCCAATAATTTGCTAATTCTTAGAGAGAATTTGCCTGTTCACTTTAGTAATTCCGTTCTCAAAATTTGAAACTAAGACACGATCCTATGATAAAACTAAATTTGAATAATCAAGGTTCCGATCTTTTACCATGGAACTAAACACACGAGCAAAGGAATATAAAATGTCGTACGAAAATTGTATCACAACTTCCAAACAGATGGAAGGACGATTACGAATGACATCTTATTCTAAGAGATAGGGACACTAAGTTCATGGTTCTACCCATCTTACAAAAAATTGGTTATTCATAAAAAAACACAGTAATAGGACTTCTAAGGATATCAATTTCTTAAGAAGATGTATGAGGATATATGGTACTTCTTATCGTAGTCATGGACTCTATAGGTAGCCAAGGTATTTTTTATTTAACATTACTCATATATTGACCATGTTACATCATGGCAGTAGGGAGTCTTGGTCAAGCATAATCAGAAACAAGTTCATACATCGGGATTCCATTCATCGCCTAACATAGGCTATGAAGAGATTCGGTTAAGGGGGTTTATGGAAGGAGGATTAGTGGACCAAGAGATGGGGACTACATAATAGATGTAGGGACCTATTCATAAAGTTTGGCTTTATAGTCCAAATATGACGATATGCATGGATGGGTTTAACCGGGGTTAATGGGTTCCCTAATTTGGACAACAATCTTTAATTTAATAAATCTTGGGTTTTAATCTATGTTGGCTGGACAAAATCTTGTAAAATTAATCTAAACCATTCCTATTAGGTTAGGTTAACCTAAAGTAGGTTCTAACTCAAGTGGTTGGGCTAATTGCCAGTCGGGTTGGTTAACTAGGTTGTTTAAGCCCAAAAATGTGCCTTATATGACCTTTGTGCTTATGTAGCACATAGAAACTCTATTGAGTGGCATACTAGTGGTACTGCGTAGTGGGCTTCGCATAGATAACAACCATATATTGGCTCGAAAGATCTGAGTCGAGATTGGATCTCTAATTGAGGTCGAAAAGTACATCGGTATTACGGTAAGGGTTATAGTTGGCCTTTTTGACCCGAAAGTCGTATCATAAAAATAGAGTACAAGGGGACGCGTTTGAGTGGGACGTGATATGCCTAAATAAAGGTGGACTCATCTAGGTCTTTTATATAGAATTTTTTGAAGGTAACAACTAGTATTGTGCTCCGAATATCAATGTCAAGGTAGGGGACAACAAATGATTTAAATAGAAAGTGGGTGTTCATGAGGCACACATTTATCATCCTAATAGAAACCAATTTATTATAATCAATCGGTAATACTAGAAAATCCTAAAATTTAGAGGGGCTCACAACCTATATACTTCCGAAATTTCTTTCTCGAAATTAAACTAAGATATATGATTAATGAAGTAAAAAAAATTCAAGTTGTGATATCGTTCCTTAGCTTTTGATTGTAAAAGAATAACACATAACGTAATAGATAATACGACATGATAGATACAAATCTAGTTGGAAGGTAGTTCTTCGATTTCGACTAGATGGAAAGGATTGTGTATATATAGCTTTCATGGCCATAGGCGCTATGGCGAACTAAGAGGGCATTCTATGTCTATCTTCCTTCAGATACGATCATTTTTTTTTCTTTTTGAAATAAGTAAAGGCTAAAAATAATAAGGAGTTGAGGGGAGAGGGGATCAAATGTGAATACGAGATTCCAAGGGCGCTTGAATAATTCTAGAGAGTTGTCAAGGCAATTGCGATTGAGATCCTAGAAATATCTATATCACAATCCACGTAGGATAATCATATGAAGAGCAAACCAAGTACACTAAGGTTGATCAGACCATAATATACCTATTCTAATTAGACAATATGTTAGTAGGCGTCCCCAAGAAATATATGTCTTGAATCAGCTTGATAAAGAATGATCTTGCAAAACTAGGCTTTAATATAAATACTCGAGATTTATGATTGAAAGAGGGCACAAGTAGTTCAAGTTCATCAAAATCTAAGACTTGTCCGGTGTTTGTGCCTCTACAGTTGTCCTACTGTCTTCTTGCCTTAGGTCTTGGTCGACCTAATGGGTATGGACCTTTAAGCTCTATAGTCTAGGTAATCTTCTTAGTATCCCTTTAATAGGTCGTCACTACCAAAATAAGTTATATTGGAAATGAGATTAGCAACTCTGGTTAAATACGTCGCTAAATTTTTTGTATTTAGCGACGAAATATTATTATGTCACTGAACATCACTATCAGCAATGTTTAGCGACAATTTGCGACATGCATTATGGTTTGGAAAGCAAATGTCACAGTTTAATCGGAGAACGTCGTTGTTTAATTATATTCAGCAATGTTTAGTGACTCCTCCTCTAGAATGTCACCAATATGTTAGTGAACAACGACGTCTTTAGCGGACGTCACTAACTTATTTCATATAGGGTTCCAGACCGATCGACTTTTTATTATTTTTTCCCCCAAAAATTTCATTCTTCCGCTTTTCCCCAAATTTCTCTCCCCCTCCACCTCTCGTCTCCGGCGACCCCCCGCCACCCGATGACCCCTTCCTCCATCGACCACCCTTCCCTCCGACATCCTCATCGCCACTCCTCCACCGCCGACCCCCCTCACTCCCTGCCCGACAACCCTGGCCTGACCCTGACTAGGTATCCCTGACCCTAACCCTATCTTCCACTGACACGACACATACACACTGACATGGGCATACAAACAGGACACACGACACGTTGACACACACACACATACGCTGGCACAGACACACACACACATTGACACACACACACACACATGCTGACACACACACACACGCTGACATAGACACACAAATACGCTGACACACACACACGCTGATACACAAACACGACACTGACACTCCTAGAAATTAAATTTTCTTCCTAATATTATCAAAATATAACTTGTAAATTTAATTTTAAATTTGTTATATATATATATTTATATTTAAATTAAAATTTATAGAAATTTAATTTAAATAATTTGTCATGAATATATGCGAATAAAAGAGGAGAGGTTCTGTATGCGAAAGAAAAATAAAGAAAAGTTCGATTATGAAAAGAAAAGAAAAGAAAAGAAAATAAAAGAAAAGAAAAGGTTTAAAATTATAATTTTTATATATTTATTTTTTAAATTAATTAGTTGTAACAATTTCGAAGTACCATTTGTACAAATAGGAATCCCCTTCCTTATATGATTTCTTCTTCATATAGATAGATATAGGATCTATGGGACAATTACTTAGAAGTACATTTTGTGCAAGTGATAGGTGTGTATTTAGCGACGTTTGAGTGAGCGATGAGTGAGCTAGTGAGGTTTAGTAATATATATAGATAGATACATATATAAGGGTATAGAAATGTACGGTTATACGTGCTAGCTAGGTATCGCCAAGTATTTCATGGTAAGAGCACATTTATATTTGTGTGCTATTAATTGTAATGACCGTGGTTCGTATTACGTATTTAGAATACGTATACGTATCTTGACTCATATTTTATGTCTCCTGGCTTGGTTCGGCTTGTTTGGGTTGGCTTGGTTCGGCTTGGGTTTGTTTGCCATTGATTATAAAAGAACAGAACAATTATATCGGAGGACTGGACTTTTACTTCACAATACAAACTCGCTCATACAAAGAAAGCCTAGGGACGAAAACCTAGGTACAACAATATTCTAAGTACAATTGTTTATTTTTGATTCTGGGGGTGATGGTAGAGGCTCGGGAAAGCGACGACAGCTCTGTCTTACTCCTTGGACGATCGGACGTAGCCTTGGCTCTGGTGAAGAAATGCTCTTGGACGTCTGGGGAGACTCCCTTGCGCCTTCGGTTGCTAGATCTCTGGATGTCTCTGTAGTGCTCTTCCTCTTTTTTCTGCTCACTTTTTTTTGTCTTCTTTTTTTGCAAGGGAATAGCACCTTGCTATTTATAGGAGTGGGGTGTGATCATTGGGGTTTGCAAATGATTGCCTCCTTGAGAAGTTGGCGGTTAAGGATCAATTAATCTGGGCCATTAATTCTGATTGTAGCAAATCTAGGTAATTAATGTAGATTGCATCAAATCTCTGTAGACAATAAATATTGATTGCCATGAATATTTGTGATTTGTGATAGCCTGCCACGTGTCCAATTTGCTTGATTTGATTTAATCTGGGCAATTATGATGCTCGTAACAAATCTGCTTTTGTTAGGATTTATTAGCACCCATAATTCTAGGAAAGATAAGACTGCCACGTGTCTCAATTATTGTGAAGAGCGCCACGTGTCTCAACTTAACCATCCTGGCAGAGCCGCATATAGGTGGTCCTCTCAGCCGTATGAAGCATGCAGCCGCATGAGGATGTGCAGCCGCATGGGGATGGGCAGCCGGATGGGGATAGGCAGCCGCATGGGGATAAGCAGCCACTTGGGGATAGGCAGCCGCATGGGGATGGACAGCCGTATAAATACAGCAGCCGTATGGAGTGGCCTCGAGACTTGTTGGATTTTGCCAGCTGTAAGAAGATTTTCTCCTCTTTCCTAGGAATATGCCATCGTGTCAGTCATTATTGCGTCTTTATGTCAGAGCTGTCGTAGCGGTCATTTGTCAGAGCAGCCATCAAGGTATTTAAATGCAGCCGAATATCGAAAAGAACTGTTGAAGGCCACGTGCCTTCTTTCTGGGCCGCATGGTACTATCCGAGCCGCATGGACCCTTGAGCCGCATGGACTCCTGAGCCGCATGGACTTCTGAGTCGCATGGGGATCCTGAGCAGTATGAAGATCTCTCTGTCGGAGCCGCATAGGCCTTTCTTTATTCTTTTCCATGCTTCTACAAGTCCCCCTTCAAAGTTTTTAATTTGTAAAATTGAAATACTTTGAATAAGAAGCATGGCCATGTAAAGACTTTTCGGGCCGCATAGCATGTTCTGGCCCATGAATGTCTCAGCCGCATGGCATCCTCAGCCGCATGGACATCTGAGCCGTATAGGCTGTCTGGCCGCATAGGCTCCTTGCCACGTCTTCATGCCACGTGTACAAATCTTTGCATTGATTGTCTTTGATTTGCTGTCAGATTTAAAGCTGCTTTTTGGGGCAGGATTCCAAGAGTTTTAGCCTTGAATAGTCGGATCGCCTTGATAACCGAAGAGTCGGTTACATTGTACATGGATCGATGCGTCGGTCTATGGGCTCCGCCTATAAATAACAGCGTGTTTTTGAAAGAAAGACTTCTTTACTTTCTGCTCTTGCCCTAGCTTTCTTGTCTTCCTCTTCCTTCTCTGATCATCAGCAATGGCTTCCAAGTCCTCCAAGGTTGCGGCGAAGGCTGCGGCGAAGGGTAAGGGCGTGGCCTCGACGTCGGCTGCGGCACCGAAGCTCACTCCGACGTTCATCCTGCCGTTAAGGGTAAGGATTTGGGAAAGTCATATACTTCGAATACCCTAACAACGGCTCTGTTGCATGCTTTATGCACAAGCCTTTAATACAAACTATTCGAATTGTATGGGCCGCAAACATGTCCCATAACCGAGCCGCATGACCCCATGTCTGAGCCGCATAGGAGTTGTCTTAGTGTGTCGCATGAACACTTCGTAACCTGAATCGTATAATGACCTGTCGATCAGAGACGCATAGACTCTTTTAAACCGTATGGGGCCTCCCCTGGATTCATCCGCATAGGGCTGCGCAAAAAGTGAACCGCATAAGCTCCTCTGAATTTGAGCCGCATAACGCTCTTCTGATTTGAGCCGCATAACGCCTCGTTAAGCATAATTGCATAAGCGTACACGAAACAGAGCTGTATAAGCTTACACTAATTAATGCCATATAATTTCTTGTTCAACAATAGAACCGCATAAGTTCTTTGTAGGTTGGGCCGCATAAGCCAAAGCCCCTCTTTTAACTTGTTCCTTTTATCTGTTTTCAGTGAATCTGTCGGTTAATACAGTGGGGGAACTTCTGGTGGGTCAGGCCCAATTTGCTATGGGCTATCGGTATGACCATATAGTCGAGCATATGACGAAGCAGCTTCCGAAGGATCCTTCAAAGAGGTTGACTGCCATCAAGAAATAGCCTTTCTACTTTTTTTGTGCCATGATGAACTCAGGGCGATTGGATGGGAAATATCTGAAGCCGACGTTCCTCTTTCGGGATGCTTTGTCTATAAAGAATACCCGAGTGCTTGAGGTATCCGAGAGCTGAGATTTTACTCTTGATGGGGTGGAGATCCACATCCCTCCGATGGAGCGCCATTTTCCCCTGTCATGGTTCAACATGTTACCGTTGGAGAGGAGGATGGTGGAGTCCCTAACTCCAAGCAGGTCAGGGATCTTTGTGGGGGATATCCATTACAACGGTCAGTTGAAGTCTGCGTATGCGAAAAAGGAACCGACCAGTCGGTGCATGACGGGATTGGCTCCGGGTTCCTTCAGAAATGCACCGGGCCCCAACTTTACTTTTTCTCAAGCTGACACCTTCATAAACCAGCTTACGCAGAAGGGGTCCTATCCTGTCGGCCGGTTGGCACTGCCGAACTGGATAAACCCTATCCCTACGTGGGCCAATTTGACTTCGTGGATTTTATGGAAGTACGAGGTTACCCTGTGTGAGATCGGCCTCTACTACGCCATTCGGGGTACCAGTCACGGCTTACCCATAAATAAGCCGTTGTTTATGGCCTCTTGGAGATGCATAACCGACGGACGGAAACTTTCTTCGCACCTACCGGAGAGCTAGGGCTTGCTCTTCACGAGATGCACGTTATCTTTAAGCTGCCCTGGGGCACAGAAGTCTTTGAAGTATACACCCCTACCAGTGAAGAGCTCGAGGGCTTAGATCAGAAGTTCCCGAGTTTTGTTGCCGTATATCGGGAATTGATATGTCATCATAGTACTTGCCACCAAACGGCCATCAAGAAGGATGGTAGCTCAGAAGGGACGATTCCTCACACCACGACCTGGGTCTTATATCTTTTTACGCTGGGTGCCTCAGGGCGAGTTTCTTTCCGAGATCCTCAAACCCAGGAAGAGGTGTAAACCCTAGTATCGTCCGCTAACAGATCGGGGTATACGAGCGACACATTTGGGGGTCGATCCGACACCTTTAGTTATTTTTATCATTGTACTCAGCAGCTGTCGGAGAAGGCGGTTCTTGCAGGATTTCTGATGGTATAGCTACGGAACTGCGTAGTCTTAGGAGGGACGGGCTCCATTGAGAGGCTTAGTCGCCACTTCATCCTTCCTGCTGTAAAACTCATTTTTGGGGTCAGCCTGGCCCTTCTTCCGGCTATGGTGTGCAGCATATACCACGGCCTTCGTGCCTTTTCGTCCAAGGTTATCGCCCGTGATACGACGATGAATTTTGAGCGTGTGGAACTGCCGTACCATTATTTAATGGGGTGGCTTTTAATGCACTGTCGGTCTTTGATGAGGCCTGGCCCAGAGGATGATGTCACGGCTGATGATGTCTTCATTTTCTGATTTCGTCATCAGCCCTGGGAGTACAGCACCATGCCAGCTTGTCAAAGGGCGCTGGCGAGAGTGGACGGATACGACTTTTTTGTGTCTGTTCCTCCTTTTACCGCTGAAGACGTAAGGAGAGGTCATATTGATGGTACCGAACCTCCTCTTCTCTTGCCCGAGAGACTACTCTGTTGGCTATGCAATATCTGTCCAGCACACTTAGTATATCGTCATCGCAACAACATTTACCTAGAGCCCTATTTGCCTAGCAGGTTCTCCCGCCAGTTCAGGTACAACCAGCTATCTTTTGACAGTCCCAGCCCTTGGATGGGCTTTGAAGGTAGCGTCCTGGATCGTATCAGGGCTTGGCATTATTATGACGCGGTTCATACTGTATATGGCGGCCGTATACCATATAACGGTGAATAAGCCTCACATTAATTTTGACCCGAGGGTCAGTTTCATCGCGGGTACTGGCCTGGCAGAGAAGTCCCAGGGGTCGAGGACGAGGAAGCAGAGGGCGAACGTCGTTCCCGTGCCTGACTCGGAGTCCACCACTGCGGACGAAGAGAATGATGAGCATGATACAGATAACTCTTCCCTTCCGGTAGAAGATGTTGAGGCAGATCAGCCGCCTGTTATGTCAGATGAGATGGTGGCAGACCAGCCACCTGTCGTGCCAAATGAGATGGTGGTGGATCAGCCGCCTGTTGTACCTGGTCCTGTATGGAAACGTAGCAGGCAAATCTCCTATGTTGGCGGTATTCCTTACTCTCGGAAATAGGCTACGACCAGACGTCGCAAGCTTACTATAAAGGAGAGAAGCAATGACGTCGACCCTGCTTCAGAGGTAAATCGAGTTACTACCATCTTTATTCAGTTCTTCCTTTTCTCCTGAACTTTGACCTTAATTATTTTCCTTTCCTCTCCTTGGCGTCAGAGGAGTCGGTTTCTCGAGAACCGGCCACCGAAGTTGATCCGATCCTGACCACTTTGGTCAGTGACATGTGTGCCGTGATCATCTCCTCTGGGGTTCTCCCGGAAGTGGCTGAGGAGTCCCATCTTGCTGAGGACTCAACCCATAGTGACGGGGGCTCTGCTGTACCTGTCCCTGAGATAGTTGAATTTCAGCGGGGTGATGCTGAACCAGCTGGATCCCTTTTCGGGGTGGCTGGGGTAGAAGAACCAGCTGAACTTGACTTGGAGGTCGCTGGTGAGGAGCCCATGGCAGCTGCGAGCGAACCGCAGCCTCCATGCTCCTTCTCTGGTAAGATAAGCCAAATCTTAACTTGTGAGGAGGCCTATCTGCTATATCATCACATCCTTCGGGTTAGACTGATTGTTGGTTGCTCTGGACATACAGGTCCTGCCTCTCCAGTGCCGATGACGGACACTGTCAGGGTGGGCTCTGCCGAAAGGGAACTGGCGGAGAGGAGCGTACCCCCTCCTCTTTTGACTCATGTTGAAGGACCTCCCACTGGCTGGAGTTCAGGAAGTCAGGTGGCGGTACAGCCGGGGCAGGGGACAATGGTCCCTGCGTCCTCTTCTGTTCAGGCGGCTCCGAGAGTCGACCTTTCTACTTTGCCGAGTGTTCAGACTCTTCGGGTGGCGGAGGAGGAGTTAACCGCTATCCACGCATCTTTTCGTTCGGAATTTGTCTCTCTTATGGCAAGTTCTAGCGTACTTCCTTCGACACTGTCGGCTACGCTTCCTTTGACGCCGTCCTCTACGGAGGTTCTGGACGAAGCATCACAGGACGTGGTTGACAGCTTCTATCGCCACTTGAAGAGAGGGGTTGCGGCTACTATAGAATGGGGGACCCCTTTTGTCTTGGTCCGACAATGCGCCCAGGGTCACATTGATATTCTTAAGACTCTTCCAGGTGGGGCGGGGATAGCTGCGCTTCTGGAGACGAAATTGCTGGAGGCTGATCAGCTGGTAGCCCAGCTTCAGGTGCTGCGGCAAGCTAACCTGTCTGCTGCTATAGATCAAGAGCGCAATTTCCTCACAGCTGCTGTAGAGAAGATAAGGGCAGCCTGGGATAAGGCCAAGCCGGTCATACTGAAGGACCTCCGCGATCTATCTCAGCTATATGATCAGTTGAGCCGCGAGAGTGAAGATATCACAGCTCGGGAAGCGACTTCCTCCCGCGGGGTAATTGACACCCGGGAGCAGATCCTCGAGCTTCAGAGGAAGCTGGCTTTCTTAGAGTCTGAACTCGAAGCTGCCCATACGAAAAAGGAGATAATCATCCAGGAGGCTGACAGAGTTACTCGAGCTTCTGCTGGCCTGAGCTCGCTCTGAAGAAGCTTGAGGATGGCTGGCAGGCACACATGTACTTGGATGATGCAGAGCGGTTATCTCAGGAGGCCGAGCGTCGAGCTAAGCAGCGGCTTGAACGGGGGACCGCCTTGGTGAGGAATCGTCTCCTGGAATTATGTACCGCCGAACCATAAATGGTTTTTTTTACTTTTTATTGTTCATGTTCTTTTCCTTTCTTTTTCCATCTTGTAATAGAGACATAGTCCCAGATAATGTAGTACCTTGGATTCTGAATAAAGGAGCATGTTTCGACTCATCCTTCATTTCTTGTACTTATTGTGTTTGTGGCATTTTTGTCCCACTGGAGGACTATTTGTGGACCTGTTACCCTGGGCATACCTTGGTTTTAGGTACGGATAATAAGTTTGAGAGGGATACCTAGAACAATTCCACGGTAAGGTGGTCTTGGACGTTCCTGGTATCGGAAGAAAGAATGCCATGGAGCAGCTGGGCTCCCGGGGCATGATGAAAAAGGATGTGCATGTACTAGGAAACTTAGTACATCATTTATGGTCAGCAGAGGACATTTGTGGGCCTATTATCCTTGGCATACCCCGGTTCAGGATATGGATAATAAGACGAAAGGAGACCAACATACTTACTCAGAGGTAATGAGGACATGGCAAGTATGGGGGTTTTACCGCAGAGTCTTCCTACTCAGAGGTGATGAGGACGTGGCAGGAGTGGACTCAGAGGAGGATATTTGTGGTTAACAGAGGACATTTGTGGACTTATTATCCTTGGCGTACTCCGGTTTTGGGTACGGATAATAAGTTGAAAGGGAACCAGCATACTTACTCAGAGATAATGAGGACATGGCAAGCATGAGGGTTTCTTCGATGGAGCCTTCCTACTCAGAGGTAATGAGGACGTGGTAGGAGTGGGCTCCATGAAGGGGTATATAGAACGACTCAGAGGCAATGAGGACATGGAAGTTCTATGTAGAGGGGTGATTTATTTTTGGCGAAAGTAAGACGACTCAGAGATAACATCGACGTGGTCGTCATGGGAATTTTGTGGATCTGTTACCCTTTTTGTGCACTGAGAGTGCGGGTAGTGGATCATGAGGGAGGAAGCTCTTTTAAGAGGAAAGTTCAGAGGTATGATCAAACATGACTTACTACCTAGGAGAGGCAATATAGATTTATCTGTAGTGACCAGAGTGTAAGTTCAACGGTACCTGTGGGTACATAACTCGATAATCTGGGAGAGTTGGAGTCGGCATATGAGTTCAGTGGTACGAAAGAGTACATGACTCGTCGTTCTGGAAGATTTGTAGTCGGGATGTGAGTTCAGCAGTACCAGCAGGTACATAACTCAGTTATCTGGGATATTTGGGAGAAGAATGTGAGTTCAGCGGTACTGGAGGGTACATAACTCAATAATCTAGGATTTTATGAATGTGAGTTCGGTGGTACCGGCGGGTACATAACTCAATAATCTGGGACTTGGAGAATGTGAGTTCAGCGGTACCGGCGGGTACATAACTCAAAACTCTGGGATTTGGAGAATGTCGTTTAGACATAATATTTCTTCAGGAACTTGCCGTTGACCGGCAACATGAGCAAGTCTCCGTTTTGTTTTGCGAGGCGGTAAGCACCGTTGGAGAATACAGCCTTAATGATAAATGGACCTTCCCACTACGGCTGGAATTTGCCGGTGGTTTTGTGAGTCATAACCATCGGCCTCCGAACTGCCAGAACGAGATCGTCCACTTGGAATGTTCTGATTTTAACCTTCTTGTTGAAGGCTCCGGAGATGCGTGCTTGGTATAGCTCAATTCGTTGCTGAGCTAATAGGCGCTTTTCATCTAAGGCCTCCAACTCTTGTAGCCGACGACGGTAGTTATTGTCCGTCGTCAATTGGTAAGTAAGAGCGACGCGGAGCGAGGGTATTTGAGTCTCCAATGGGAGAACTGTCTCACTCCCGTACACCAGGAAGAATGGTGTGTTCCCAGTGGCCATTCGTACTGTAGTACGGTACGCCCATAAGCATTCACCAAGCTTCTCGTTCCAGTCGCGTTTGTTGGATAATACGAACTTCAACTTGATGATTATTTTGTTGAATGCTTCTTCCAACCCATTCGCTGCCGAATTGTATGGTGTTGAAGCAATATTCTGAATTCGATGTTTGTCGCAGAATCGATAGAAGGCGTGGCTTGCGAACTGCGGACTATTATCGTGGATGATCCTTCGGGACAGTCCAAAGCGATAGATGACATGATGCTTGAGGAAGCTGATCACGTTTGAAGTCTTCACTTCTGTAAGCGGAACAGCTTTCGCCCATTTGGAGAAGTAATCTGTGATGGCGAGTATGAAGCAATGTCCTCGGAACAAAGGTGGAGTGATTGGACCGATGATGTCCATTCCCCATGCTTCGAATGGCCAGGACGCTACTGTCGGATGTAGAAACTCGGATGGCTGGTGGATGAAGTCTGCTTGGACTTGGCAGGCTTTGTACTTCCTTGCATAGTCTATCGCATCTGCAACCATCGTAGGCTAGTAGTAGCCCATTCGGCGAAGACGATCTTGTAATTTTGGGCCAGGCTGATGGGCCCACAGACACCTTCATGAGCTTCGCGTACGACTTCTTTGGCTTCTGCGTTTGACAGACATCAAAGCAATAATCCATCGTAGGATCGGCGATACATCATTTTCATCTCTGTATCGTAGAAGAATCTGAGGAAACGTCTTCTAATAAAAGTGGCTTCCTTCGGATTCTCCGGCAGGATGTTGTAGACTACGAAGTCGATGAACGGTTGTCTCCAGTCTGGTGCTTCGTCGATCGTCTGAGCGGAATAACTCGCCACGAATTGAACGTTGTTCTTGGGACAGACCAGTTCATGGCCTATCACGTCCACCAAATGATGAATTTGGTTCGGCAATGCTAGGGAAGCGGCATGGCCTGCTAGGGCATCGGCTTCGATATTTTAGAGTCTGGGGACGTGTTCGATGAAGAACCCTTCAAATGAAGAGATGATGTTGATCGCTATTTGGTGATATGGGATCATGTATTCGTGGCGAACTTCGTATGAACCCCGGATCTGATTGACGATTAACTGTGAATCGCCGTATGCTTCAAGATATTCTACCCCCAGCTCTCTTGTAAGTTGGAGGCCAATGACTAAAGTGTTGTACTCAGCCACATTGTTAGAGCAAGGTTCCGTGAGGGAGTAAGCGCTATTGATCACCAGTCCGGAAGTAGAAATCAGCACCACCCCGACTCCGAAGACGATGTTGCCTTTGGGTCCGGTCCTTGAAGCACCGTCGAAGAACATTCGCCATATATCATCGTGAGAGGTCGCATGCGAGTCGGCGATCTCATCTGGAATTTCTTCGTATATTCTTGCCGACTCCGAGCTTGGGTGGGCTGCTAAAAAGTCTGCCAGAGCTTGACCTTTAACAGCCTTTTGTGGGACGAAGATCATATGGTAGGGGGACAGTAATATTGCCCATGTAGCGAGGCGAGAGCTGAGTGCCCCTGGTTTAGTGATGAGGACCCTGAGGGGGTTGACTCGTGATATCACATGTATGGTTTACCCCGTGACATAGTGTCGCATCTTTTGAATGGCGAACACTAGGGCAAGGCATTCCTTCTCCATGGCGGTATATCGGTGCTCTGGCCCGATCATCATTCGGCTGAGGTAATATATAGCTTGCTCATTGCCTGCATCGTTATTTTGTGCTAGCAGAGCGTCGAGAGAATGCTCCATTGCTCGTACATAGAGGAGGAATGATTTTTCAGCAACCGAGCCCACAAGGACTGGAGGGTTCGACAAATATTCTTTGATGCTGTCGAAGGCACGCTGGCATTCTTCATCCCATACGAACGAGATGCCCTTCTTCATGAGATGGGTGAATGGCTGACATCGCCCGGAGAGGTTGGAGATAAACCTCCTGATGTAAGCTAACCTCCCTTGAAGGCCTCGGAGTTCTCGAAGATTTCTCGGAGGACTCATCTCCCTGATTGCCTTCGTCTTCTCAGGGTCTATGTGGATACCCTGGGAGGTGATGATAAAACCCAAGAACTTCCCGCTAGATACGCCCAAGAAGGATTTTGTGGGGTTCATTTTTAAATTGTGCGCTCGTATCAGGTCGAACACTATCCTTAGATCACGCAGGTGATCTTCTTAGAGCGGCTTTTGACGACGATGTCATCAACATCGTACTCCACTATTTTATGCAAGTGGTCTCTAAAGATGATGCTCATAGCTCTCTGATAGGTGGTGCCAGCGTTCTTTAAACCAAAAGGCATGACTGTGTAGCAGAACGTGCCTATTGGTGTTCGGAATGATGTATGTTTTTCATCGTCGGGAGACATCTTGATTTGATTATACCCCGAGAAGCCATCCATGAATGACATACGTTCGAAGCTGCAGGTGTTGTCAATCATGATGTCTGTGATAGGGAGGGGGAAGTCATCTTTGGGACACGCCTCGTTCAGATTGCGGAAGTCGATGCAGATTTGAATCTTTCCATTCTTCTTGAGGATCGGTACTATATTGGCGACCCAGTCCGGATGTTGTTCCTCACGAATGAAGCCACTGGCAATCAGTTTGTTGACTTCGGCTTCGATCGCATCAATGATGCCTGGGCGAAAGCGTCATTGCTGTTGTTTGACTGGCTTCGCATCTGGCTGAATGTTGAGCTTGTGAAGAGGAACATCGGGGTTTAGCCCTGGCATGTCTTCATAGCTCCAAGTGAACACATTAATATATTCTTTGACGAGTTCCAGTAGCAATTCTCGCTCTTCGTCTGTCAAGCTTTTACTAACGAAGATTGGTTTTGGAGAAGAGTCGCTGCCGAGATCCACTTGTATGACCTCATCTTCAGTAGGAGGCTCTTTTTGTTCGAACCGCTTCTCCCATTGCGCATCTAGCTGTTGGATCCACGGCTCTAATTCGAGGAGTTCGAAAAAGTCTTTACCTTCTTCGTAAGCATCGACGAATGCCATATTGACAGACAGGACTTGTCTGAATACATTTCTGATGCTGATATCAGAATCAGAAGTTGGTGATCCGGTTGAGTGTGAATGCCAGTCGTATTCCTCATCCGAGCTTTCAGGAGTCGTTGCAGGCGTAAAATATCCCAGCCCGTATCGAGTCTTGTTGTAGTAGTCCTGTGGTTTGCCAGCCGGGACCGGCGACTTTAAAGGTAATCGTCGACCAGTGCCGTAGTTCAAACCTGGCGTAGTCTCCAGATCGTAACCCCGTTTTTGCATGAGGTATTTGGATTGGGGGCTATATAGATAGAGAGGCAGTCTCCCGGCGTCCGATTCGAGATCGACTTCTTCTATGGTGAAGGGCTGCGGATCATTCTTTCGACCGAAGATGATTGGATGGTCCCCTCCTTCGATTATGCGGTAAGCGTCTTCCACGGGAGTGAGTTGATTTACGGTGTAAACATTTATCACATGTATGTGTAGGTGAGTGCCTATACCGTGTTCCATAGCATATATTGTACAAAGCTTATTAAGCTCGATGTAGTTCAAAGATAGCCCTTTATTGATGAAGTAAGGTTTCTTTTCTAGCGGGATTACATCATCTGCGGATGGAACATCAGTGTGAGCAGCCACATACTTGGCCAGTTCTGGTTCTTCTTCTGCCATCCCCTATATAAATGAAGACTGAGAGGATGATTTGGGCAACTTGATCATTAGAGGTTCCGCTGGTGGAGCAGAACGTAGAGTCGTCGGCAAACTAGCAACCCACAGTTTGGTACTCGATGTTGGGCGGGGAGTGGTTGGCTCACTAGAAGCCCCAGACTTTGCATCGGACTGACGATTCTTTTTGGGAAGACGTATCGTCATTGGCTTGTCGAAGGGATTGAGCTTCTACGTTTGTGGCTGGCCGACTCTAGGCAGTCTGATTGTCAGTGGCTCCGTTGTGGGTCTTGGCGCTTGGCCGGACCTTGGCAGCCGGATTATCATTTGCCCTTCTTGTGCCGAGAGGCTGATTGCGTCCTTACGCAGAGCGATAGTAAGGGGTGCGGACTTGCCAGGTTTGCGAGCTTGGAGGTGGATCGTCAGAGGTTCTTCTGATCCTGTGGCTATCTCCGTTCGGGCTTGCACATCTCGTTCACTAAGGTGCCTCTTCAACTTTTCGTATAAGCAGGAGTCTGAATAATAGGATTTGACCCCTTTGAAGGGATCGATGTCGGCAAATTCTGTACTCATGAAGCCCTGCTTGTCAACATACTTGAAGCACTGATGTAGTGTGGAAGGCACGATCATATAATTGTGTATCCAGGGACGCCCCAAGAGAATATTGTAAGAAGTGTCCGCATCTATGACGTAACAGGTCACTTCTGACTGAAGATCGCCGATTTGGCACTTCAAGCGAATCTTCCCAATCGGGTAGCTCCTGCCCGAATTAAAACCGCTGATGGCAGTGCTTGTTGGCGTCAGGCGATGCATAGGAATGCGAAGATGGTCTAATAGACCCTTCGGGATGATGCTTATGGAAGAACCAGGATCAATGTGCATCCGATCCACCTTTACGTCACCGATGTATCCAGTGTAATATAACGGACGAACGTACAGGTTGGTTTTGATGAGCATGTCCTGTGGAGTGTAGACAATGTTGGGCATCGCTCCTGTGCAAGCGCTGTCTTGGAGATTTACAGACGGGCTCTCTCCCGTGAGGTTGACTTGAGCTAGATATGCGTCGGCATTCTGGAGTGCATCGCTCAAAGCCGCACGAACATCCTTGGAGAGTCTCAGGAGCTCGTATAATAACAATTTGGCCGGTGTGTTGGACAATTGTGCCAAGATGTCAAAGTTGTAGGGCCTTTCCAGCCCATGAGGTATCTCTTTTCAGAAGGATTTGTTAAAGCGAGTCTCCTTCGGCCTAGGCTTGTCGGTCATCGGAGGCTGAGAAGGTCCTGGAGTGTCAGTAATAGCCGACTGATGTTCTTTAGTCGAGTTATCTGGTATAGGTTGGGATTGAGCACCAGACCGAGTAACGACAGCTGCGGCTTCCTCGACATCTGTCGAGATTGTGCGGCAGGATCTGACTTTTCCATTCTTTATCTTGCCAATGGAGGGTGGTATGGACTGAGTCACTTCAGGTACCAAGTCTGGATGGACCCACATGACCTCCCCTCGTGACGTGGTAAGGGGTACTAGACCAGTAGCCTGATCTCGAGGAGGTGGAAGATTAGCAATCTCCATTGTCGATAGAGGGACGGGTACCACGCCGTCTTGAGTCTCTGTTGGAGGGAAGCTGCCGAATTGTACTGACATCATATTGGCTGCCACGGTCACCTCTTCGAAATTAATGTCCATAGACTTTGAATCGATGAGATGTTGGATGTATCACTTCAGTTGGTAGCAGTCGTGTGTAGCATGGTGGACGTAGCGATGGTAATGGCAGTACTTTGGGCTCTCCATTTCTGCCGGCCGAGGTTCCCGTCTTGGTGGAGGGAGCTAAATTATATCTTCTTATATGAGCATGTCCAAGATAGGCTTGACATGGCCGTCTTCGAAGGAGTAGGTCATTTGCGGCCATTGCTTGTCTGCCGATTTTGACTCAGGTTTCTGGGCTATGTCGGCCACCATAGCCTGCTTGCCCTTGTTGTCCCGATTGTTGGAGGAGTTACCAGCATTATTGTTGTTGGTATTAGGGCGCTTGCCCTTGTCCTCTCCCTCCGAGATGTGCAATCCCAGTTGGCGAGCCTTCTTCAACCTGTCTTCGACGCTAGCGGCACTGATGATGAACGTCTTCCAGTCCTTGAATTGACTTTTACCCATCCAGAGGTCGATTGTTGGGAGCAGTCTCTTTTGGCAAATTTCAATCAAAGAGGAATTCGGATTTTCTGACGGCAACTTCATTGCGGTTTGATGAAACCGCTCAATATAGTTCTTTGTCAGCTCCTTCTCCCCCTGAACGACATCCATGAGGGTGGATATCGTGACGTCCTGTCCTACTTCGTAGAATCTCTCCAAGAACATGCGCTTGAAGCTGGTGAAGTAGTGGATGCAGTTGTCTGGCAGGTTGCGGTACCAGTCGAAGGCGACCCCTTCCAATGCCCCGATGAATAATCGTGTAAGGATGGCATCGTCATGAGGCAGATAGTCGGTTATGACTTCGAAGTAGGTGATGTGCCTGCTTGCAAATGTCTTCCCATCATATGGATTAATGTGGAATGGTTTATACTTTGGTGGAAAGGAAACATCTCTCCATGCAGCGGAATACGGTTGTCGTATCATGAGGTCTTGGCAGTTTTCTCGGGCATGGAACATGGCTCGGAGCTCCCGGACCTCTCTTCTTGCCTTCCTGGCCTCGTCTGCATCAGTAGGAGCCGATATTTTAGGAGGATTATTGCCCAGGTTTGGTGCCGAAGAGTTCGAGTCCGCATTGATCGCGGGATCCAAGTTTGTTTGGCCAGGCGTCCCTCCTTGCAGAGTAGGGAGGGCTGCTTTGAACTCGTCCACCGATTTGACCAAAATGCGTAGTATGGCCTCCAGAGTGTCGATGCGTTGGCGATCACTGGGACCATCTTATTCATCGTTTGTCATGAATGCCGTCTTCACATGAGTAGAAGTGGAAGGGACGGTGGATGACGTGCCCTCCGAATCATACCCCTGTACCGAGAAGTCATCGGGGTATGTAGGAATGTTCTCCTTTGGTTCGGACTCAGAAGGAAGAGTACCCCCAGCTTCCGAGCTTGCCTCGTCTTGAGAGTCATGGACGTCATCGGGGACGTCGGCACCTGCTGTATCTGATGGGAGGGTTGTTTCCCCCGGCTCGTCTCCTTGGAACATCGGATTGTCGTAGATGTTCAGAGGAGTGCTACCCCCAGTTCCAGCAACCCCCAGTGATGTGGATGATGAATCTTCCACTGTAGCAGATTTCGTCTTTGAACGGGTACCTTGGAAAACTTCGGTGGTGGACAACCGTTTAGACGACAGTTTCTTAGTCACAGTGGTTAAAATCTTCAGGCTGGAAACATTTATTTTCTTTCCTCTCCCATCGACGGGGATTTTTTGAGTAGAGTTGCAGGAGACGACGGGAGGCGCCTCATCCTCTGAGCTCGGCTGTTGTAATTTTTGGAAGACGGACTGCCGGTCTTCTCGTACCGTCGCGTTGTTGCAACAGCAGTTGACAATGACTTGGGTGCAGTGATGTCCGTAGGAGGACTCTTTACACACCGAGGCCTCTTCTCTTTCCTTGTGCTTGTGGAGGATAACCTCACGCAAGTCAGATGGGTCTGGAACGACCATGTTTGCTTTCTGGGTTTTGGGTGACTTTTGGGAACCACTCTGCCCGTTTGCCGCCGGGGGCTGGACTCGAGTGGTTCTGTACAACTTCCTATCAGAGGCCCGCATAACAGTATGTGGAGCGCTCGGATGATCAGAGGTCGGGACAGCAGACTGAGCTCGCCAAGCTCGCGCTGCCCTAGACTTCTTCACTCTAGTGCGTGAGGGTACATAGTAGGAAGAGTCTAAGTGGTGTTGCAGAGAGTCAGACATATTTTCTCGGGAGCATGAGATATCAGAACCATAGAAGAGGCGATCGAAGACTGAGCCTGAGCCGCGTGGAGCAGACAGCATGCGGCTGGAATCAACAGTCTTCATGCGGCTGGCAATCGTAGCCGCATGGGCTTTCTTCATACGGCTAGAAGTCTCGGCCGCATAAGTATTCTCCATGCGGTTGGAAATCTTGGCCGCATGGGTATTCTGCATCCGGCTGGCAGTTTCGACTGCATGAACATCATGCATACGGCTGGCAATCTTGGCCGCATGAATGTTCAGCCTGCGATTAGAACCTTTGTTCGGCTTCTTCCTGGAGCACATAGAAATACACTTTGCCCCTGCAAGTCCAGCATCGTAGTGTTTTTCTCTGCCGAACATGGGGACAGCAGAGTCCTCTATGGCTTGAAGTGGGGCGCATGAGAGTTGCCTTCGCCGTCTTGGAAAGTAGAGAGTACTCCGTCCAGAGCTTGGGAAGGAGCAAATTATTTTGGCCTCCACTCCCTGCGAGCCTTCTTTGTGCGGGTTCGCTTCTGGACTGGGCCAGCGCTCCCGCCGGAGAGCATTTCTTCAAACGCCTGTTGGTCGAAGCAGACGACCATCTTCTGTTGTGTGGTGCCAAGTTTGGCTGCATCCGATTGCGTCACCAACTTCTCAGCCGTGGAGAAGTTTGTCCCCAGCAGAGTCGCCATCGTGTTTGCCATTGATTATAAAAGAACAGGACAATTATATCGGAGGACTGGACTTTTACTTCACAATACAAACTCGCTCGTACAAAGAAAGCCTAGGGACGAAAACCTAGGTACAGCAATCTAAGTACAATTGTTTATTTTTGATTCTGGGGGGTGACGGTAGAGGCTCGGGAAAGCGACGGCAGCTCTGCCTTACTCCTTGGACGATTGGACGTAGCCTTGGCTCTAGTGAAGAAATGCTCTTGGACGTGTGGGGAGACTCCCTTGCGCCTTCGGTTGCTAGATCTCTGGATGTCTCTGTAGTGCTCTCCCTCTTTTTTCTGCTCTCTTTTTTTATCTTCTTTTTTTTGTAAGAGAATAGCACCTTACTATTTATAGGAGTGGGGTGTGATCATTAGGGTTTGCAAATGATTGCCTCCTTGAGAAGTCGGCGGTTAAGGATTAATTAATCTGGGCCATTAATTCTGATTGTAGCAAATCTAGGTAATTAATGTGGATTACATCAAATCTCTGTGGGTAATAAATGTTGATTGCCATGAATATTTGTAATTTGTGATAGCCTGCCACGTGTCCAATTTGTTTGATTTGATTTGATCTGGGCAATTATGACGCTCACAACAAATCTGCTTTTGTTAGGATTTGTTAGCACCCATAATTCCAGGAAAGATAAGACTGCCACGTGTCTTAATTGTTGCGAAGAGCGCCACGTGTCTCAACTGGACCATCCTGGCAGAGCCGCATATAGGTGGTCCTCTCAGCCGTATGAAGCATGCAGCCGCATGAGGATGCAACCGCATGGGGATGGGCAGCCGCATGGGGATAGGTAGCCGCATGGAGATAATCAGTCGCATGGGGATAGGCAGCCGCATGGGGATGGGCAGCCGCATAAATACAGTAGCCGCATGGAGTGGCCTCGGGACTTGTTGGATTTTGCCAGCTGTAAGGAGATTTTCTCTTCTTTCCTAGGAACACGCCATCATGTCAGTCATTATTGCGTCTTTATGTCAGAGCTGTCTTAGCGGTCATTTGTCAGAGCAGCCGTCAAGGCATTTAAATGCAGCCGAATGTCGAGAAGAACTGTTGAAGGCCACGTGGCTTCTTCCTGGGCCGCATGAAACTATCCGAGCTGCATGGACCCTTGAGCCGCATGGACTCCTGAGACGCATGGATTTCTGAGTCGCATGGGGATCCTGAGCCGCATGGAGATCTCTCTTTCGGAGCCGCATAGGCCTTTCTTTATTCTTTTCCATACTTCTACAGGGTTGTTTATTGGTTCATCATGAACCAAGGGGAGAACCCTTACCTACCACCACCATCACCATTTATTAACCATTCCCTCATTCTCTCTCTTTATTTTACTTCTTCTTCTCCACCATTACTTCTTCAACCACCAAGAGGGAGAGAGAGAGAGCTTAGGCAAGTGCAACTTGCTTCATGATGGATCTCAAGTTTTATTGTTCCATTCTCTTCCTTATTGATTCTAAGCCTCTTTAGAACTTGGCAATTTTGGATTTGATGGATGGATTCTTGTAGATCTAAGTTTGTAACTTTTTGGTTTTTGTTGGTTTTAATCTCTAAAACTTGGTTATTTTTGAAAACTAATGATTCTATGTTGTAGAGAATTCAATTTCATGCAGTTTTGGCTTTTGTTTCGCTTGATTTCGACTTCGGATGAGCAAGTTATGGCCATGGCAAGTTTTCAGAACTTTTATGCCTGAACTTGCTGATTGGGGATGATGACCCCCCATGCGCCCGGGAGGACACGCGCCGGGAGGCCATACGCCGGGAGCCCATGTGCTGTGAAGTCCCGGCAACGCATTCCTTAACTCCGAGCGTGTCATGCGCATAGGTTTCCTACGCACATGTACAGAAGACGCAACGTGAATTTCCCATGCGTCGAGTGCGCAGGAATCCCACGCGCCGATTGCGCAGGAATCCCACGTGCCGAGTGCGCAGGAATCCCATGCGCCGAGTGCGTAGGAATCCTACGCGCCGAGTGCGCAGGAATCCCACACATCGAGTGCGCAGGAATCCCACGCGCCGAGTGCGCAGGAATCCCACGCGCCGAGTGCGAAGGAATCCCACGCGCCGATTGCGGAGGAATCCTACGCGCCGATTGCGCAGAAATCCCATGCGCCGGAATTGCTCTATTTTACTGTTTTTGTCTGTTTAAGTTGTTTTCTAGCTAGAATCTTGAAAAACTCAAAACATGAAAGATGTAGATCTTTTCCTTGGCTTCAAGAATGCGTCACTAGTTATTCTATGCAAGTTTGTCTCATTCATGATAAGGTAAGAATAGAACACGATAATGGCCCGCTGTGGCACACTCTTGGCAAGCAAACTGACATGATATATCATGACATGCTGTTACGACAGCTAGTCTGAAATGACAAGTATAAAAGACCTGGACACCGTGGGCGATTGTGTTTGTACAAATAAACTGGTACTGTCTTGCATTATTTCTAGGATGGGGATCCCTGAGTACCACGGTCAGGGGTACCTACTAAAATTGACTAAGGCTAATTAACTAGAATGATTCAGTAGTCATGAAGAGATTCCCAGCTACAGGCAATCCCGTTATCTGGGCACATTCAGTGGACTTGTTGCCTACCGACGAGTAGGGCACATTTCCAGCACACAGTCACGTGTTGCATTCTTCATAAACGGACATTCGACCTGGATAACCGGATGGTCTGCAGGGCTTGTGGCTGTTAGGATAATCTTATTGCATCTTGCTAGTAACTAGGCCTGTGATAACCCTAGTTAGTTAAAAGTATCAAGCCGTACTCTTGATTGGCCGTGATTGATTGGATGGAGTTTATTCCAGCTTAGTCTAATCCTGATCTTGTGCAAGATTATGACATGACATGATTATTGATGCTTGCCTTAACAATAACGATCGGGGGTCCAGTTCTGTTCAGACGAAGGGTACAACCCCGGTCCTTGTTTGGTTTAAGGGTTGTAACCTGGCTCCCTGAGCAGTTCTGTGTCCTCCTTTCGTTTATTGTCTTATTGCAACCCTATGCCATGTTCGTCATGTTTTACCTTACCTTAATACCATCATTATTTATACTGGCCTAAGCAATAAAGATCAGGGGTCCAGTTCTGTTCAGGCGAAGGGTTACAACCCCGGTCCTTATTTGGTTTAAGGGTTGTAACCTGGCTCCCGGAGCAGTTCTGTGTCCTCTCTTCGTTTATTGTCTTCACTGTACCAATAGTATTTGAGACGGATTTCTTTTCAGGTGAAGGGCTGCAACCCCGGTCCTTGTTTGGTTTAAGGGTTGTGACCTGGCTACTTGAATGGTTTTCTCGTACTCAGTTTACTGTTGTTATCTCTATTATTATCAATTTTTTATTTATTATCTTTAATATTCTCTTGTAATTTGCTGGTTTTAGTTCCTAAGTGAAGCCTCCTTTGTGGCACTTGCTCTTTCTGGGGTCTGACCCAGCTGGTTTTGTATGGCCAGATATCGGAGCAGCTCCAGAGGATCTACCTACCTTCCAGCCAGAAGGTGGCCACCAAACATAACCCTGGCAACGAGTGGGTTTCATTTTGTCTTCCACTTTATTGTAAAAAAAATTATTCTTTTGAGGCGTTTAGCCGGCGAGCACGTGTTAGCTCATATTGCATCTTTATTTACTGTCTGCCTACGGACTGTAACATGATTGACAAATCCTAGGGTTGATCATGTATGACTGAACTCTTGCTAGTCTTGATATTTTGTACGACTAGCTTCATGATCATCCAATATGTAATGTATGGGACACCTTGCTATTATATATTTGGTGCTCTGACATCTTGTAACTATTATTGCTTGCTTGAGATTGAGACAATAGGCTTGTTCATGACCATAGGAGACTGTTGGCTTGTAGTTAAACCCTCATGTATCTAGACAACCGTGACTGTATAGTGATGTGGGTTGCACTTCAATATACGTAGCTGGCTATGTACACCCCCGCTCTACAGTATTCTAGTTCTGGGGCGTGACATGGTTTAAGTGGTGGCCCATGCAGGTCTTGTAAATCAAGATATGTGGGGGTTTACCGAATAGATGTCTCAATCAGTACTCGTCCTTGATCTCTGCTCGTATCTTCTGAATTCCTGTAATCTTGACTTGATCACATGTTTGTATCGTTGATCTGTCCTGGACCTTTCTTATTGTTCCCTATGTCGTCTTCTTCAGCGGCATTGTTCCTGGACCTGCCGATCAGCAAGGCGGAGCACCTTCCGCGGACCAGCAGCAACCTGGAGATCAAGCCCAGCATTCAGGAGTAGCCTCCAGAGTCATGCCTACTGGAGGAGAGCCACCAGTTCAGCCTGTTCAGCCTGCAGAGCCTGATGATGGCACTTTAGTGGGTCTCATCAGATCACAATTAGCCTCCCAGGATCGTCGAGGAGATGCCTTGTACCAGACGGTGGCAGACGCTTTGACCAGAGGAGGTCATCAGGGTAATAGTGCGGCCAACAGCTTCAAGCGCTTGAACCCTCTCTTCTTCAACGGCAGTGAAGATGCGTTCGCTGCAGATGCATGGCTTCAGGTCACAGAGGTGATTCTAGAAGCAGCCAGGACTCCAGAGAACGAGAAGGTGGCCGTGGTGTGCCTATAACTATTGGATCTTGCCCGCAGCGGGTGGGCGGCGCAGGCCGTTGGATTAGTGGCCCCTATTGCCTGGGCAGTATTCAGGGAGAGATTCCAGACCAAGTATTTTGATGCTGTAGCTCGGTACGATCTACAGACGAGGTTCACCAATCTGAAGCAGATGGGCAGAACAGTCGATGGATATGCGGCCGAGTTCTCCAGACTTACTCGGTTTCCTTCCACCTTGGTAGCAACCGAGTTCGATAGAGCCCAGCGGTTCCAGCAGGGCTTCATCTGGAGATTCTATTGGCAGTAGAGCAGTTTGAGCATTAGACTTTTGATGCAGTATTGAGAGCATCTCGGAGGCACGAGTATACCTCCCAGAGGATCGTGGATAGGACCGAAGGTCGGAAGCAATCCCATAGCCAGATGAATCAGTCATCAGCACCAGCCCCGGCAGCCAGGGCTTTGACCATTGGAGCTCCGATGCGGGCGGTCTCAGTGACGTCGGTTCAGCATTCCACCCGACGTACCCTCAGCAGCAGAAGCAGAAGCAGTCTTCCGTAGTGGGATGTTCACACTGCGGGAAGCCAGAGCATGTGTTATCAGAGTATCGCAGAGCATAGGGTTTGTGCCTGGTTTGTGGTGCCCCGGACAACAGGGTTGGAAACTGCCCTAACAGGGGGAGTTCATCGGCCTTCTCTAGTCCTTCAGTTAGAGGATCAGCACCGATCCAGCAGCAGCAGCAGCTGCAGTACCCGTTTCCGAGGCCATTGTCGACGCAGAACCAGGCATTCCAGCAGCAGAGATCGCAGCAGTATGCCCAAGACCAAGCCCTGATCCAGAGCAGACAGAGGAATTTTCAGCAGAGGGGACCCGCACCCAGAGGACATGGTCAAGTGCTGGCTTTGACCATAGGAGAAGAAGGAATAGCACCAGGTGAGGTAGTGGCAGGTACTATTCTCGTCAATACCTTTCCAGCTTCAGTATTATTTGATTTCGGCGCCTCGTATTTATTTATGTCTGTACGATTCGCGAAACGAATAGGACTGGAGCCTGAGTCATTATCAGTAAGGCTCAATATACTTACTGGTAATGGACTTATGGAGTAGATAGGGTGTTTTCCTCGTGTCGGATCGTAGTTTGCGGTAGAGAATTCCCCGCTAGATTGATAGATTTCCCGATGGCCGATTATGATGTGGTCCTAGGGATGGATTGGTTGAGGGACTAGTATACTAGGATAGACTGCCACATTGGCAGGGTTGTCTTTAGCATTCCAGGCGAGCCAGAGTTTTTCTTTTTCCGAGGCGAAGTTGATCCTTCTTCTCCAGTGTTGCGGATGGCAGTAGCAGCAATGCAGTTACCCCGGATAGTTGAAGAGTTTCCAGATATTTTCCCAGAAGAGCTTCCAGGGATGTCGCCAAAGCGAGAGATCGAGTTCACCATCGACTTGATTTCCGAAACAGCCCCAAGTGTCAGAGAGAGTCTACAGGATGGCGCCGTCAGAGCTAGAGATATTGCATAAGATGATTGAAGAACTCAGAACCAAGGGATTCATTCGTGCTAGTGGATCGCCTTGGGGAGCCCCGATGCTTCTTGTGAAAAAGAAGGATGGTACGTCCAGGTTATGTGTAGATTATCGTACCTTGAACTCAGTGACAATCAAGAACAGATACCCTCTCCCGAGGATAGATGACTTGTTTGATCAACTCAAGGGGGCAGCAGTATTCTCGAAGATCGACTTGCAGTCTGGATACCATCAGATCAGAGTCAGAGAGCAGGACATCCCGAAGACAGCTTCCAGATCTAGGTATGGGCATTGAGAGTTCCTTGTGATGCCATTTGGAGCAACCAATGTGCCGGCTGTATTCATGGACCTCATGAATCTTATCTTTATGCCTTATTTGGATCAGTTCATGATTGTGTTCCTAGACGACATCCTGGTCTACAGCAAAAGTAAGACGGAGCATGAGCAGCATTTCAGAGTTGTTCTTCAGATTCTCAGAGAGCACCAGTTGTATGCCAAGTTCAGTAAATGCGAGTTCTGGTTCGATCGCATTTCGTACTTGGGTCATATCATCACTAGGGAAGGAGTGGAAGTGGATCCCCAGAAGATTATGGCCATTGAGACATGGCCAGTGCCCAGCACGGTTGCAGAAGTTCACAGTTTTCTTGGATTGGCCGTTACTACCGGCGATTTATTTCGGACTTTGCTCGGATCTCAGCGCCATTGACCCAGTTGACCCGCAAGGATGTGCAGTTTACTTAGATAGCAGAGTGCCAGGATTTTTTTAGAAGTTGAAGCGAGGCTTGATGACGGCACCCATTCTCACGCTTCCAGATGGAACTGGAGGATTCTCATTATATTGCGATGCTTCAGGCAGAGGTTTATGATGTGTTCTGATGCAGCATGGAAAGTAATAGCTTATGCGTCACGACAACTTCGTGATCATGAGAGGAATTACCCAACCCATGACTTGGAAGTGGCAGCAGTAGTATTTGTACTTAAGTTTTGGAGGTACTACTTGTACGGAGGTAGGGTAGAGATTTTCACCGACCACAAGAGCCTGAAGTATGTTTTCACCCAGAAGGATCTTAACATGCGTCAGAGAAGGTGGCTAGAGCTACTTGTGAATTATGATGTCAACTTGCAGTATCATCCAGGGAAGGCCAACATCGTTGCAGATGCATTGAGTAGGAGAGCCGGAGTTTATTTCCTAACAGCACAGCCGGAGTTGTTAGTAGATCTTCAGAAGATGGGTATAGAAGTTGTTCTCCCTTCTAGTGTGGCATTGATGGCCACTATGCGGGTTCAGTCCAGTATAGTCGAGAGGATTCGGATGGCGCAGTCAGCAGATTCCAAGCTTCAGCGGCTCAGAGCAGAGTGTGAGGCCAGACGACGACCAAAGTTATGCATTCATGAAGACGGTACACTTAGGCATGGTAAGCGTCTTTGTGTACCCAACAGTGATATCAGACAGGAGATCATGGCAGAGGCTCACAGTTCACAGTATTCCATTCATCCCGGCGGTACGAAGATGTACCGTGATATTAGTCAGCACTTTTGGTGGAATGGCATGAAGAGAGAGATAGCCCGGTTTGTCTCTCGATGTTTGGTTTGTCAACAAGTTAAAGCTGAACATCAGAGGCCAGCTGGACTTCTTCAGCCCTTGCCAATTCCATAATGGAAGTGGGAGCATATAACCATAGATTTTGTGACTGGATTGCCTAGATCCCCGGTTGGCAGAGACGCTATTTGGGTTGTCATAGACAAGCTCACGAAAGTAGCTCACTTTCTTCCGTTCAGAGTTGGTCAGTCGACAACTCAGCTAGCGGAGATGTATCTCCGACAGATTGTCAGATTACATGGTGTACCAGTCAGTATCACCTCGGACAGAGATTCCAGATTTACGTCACACTTTTGGCGTAGCCTGCAAGAGAGTTTGGGAACTCACCTCCAGTTCAGCTCAGCTTATCACCTGCAGACAGATGGCCAGTCGGAACGCACGATCTAGACTCTTGAAGACAGTTGAGATCTTGTACGCTCGACTTCGATGGATCGTGGGAAGATCACCTGCACCTGGTAGAGTTCTCGTACAACAACAATTTCTAAGCTAGTATCCAGATGGCACCGTTCGAGGCACTGTATGGTAGGAAGTACAGATCCTCGCTAGCCTGGGATGATGTTGGAGAGAGGCAGATGCTTGGTCCGAAAATGATTGCCCAGACAGTTGAAGTGGTCAGAAGAGTCAGGGATCATCTTCGAGTTACCCAAGATCGCCAGCGTCATTGGGTCGATTCTCATCGGCGCCCTCTTGAGTTTTCTGTCGACGACCATGTATTCCTGAGGTTTTTGCCTAACCGTGGCATCATTCATTTCGGCGTACGGGGAAAGCTTAGTCCTAGGTATATAGGACCGTTCGATATTCTGGAGCGAGTAGGAGATGTATCCTATCGTCTTGCTCTTCCGTCGTCGTTACGTAAGGTGTATAATGTATTCCATGTATCCCAACTGCGACGGTATATCCCGGACCCGAGCCACATCCTGGATCATTCAGAATTGGTTGTTGGTACCAACCTTTCGTATGAGGAGAGGCCCGTGTCTATATTGGACCAAAGAGAGAAGACACTCAAGAACAAGACTATCAAGTTAGTCCGAGTTGCTTGGGGTCATTACTCTTTGGGTGAGTCAACGTGGGTGCGTGAGGATGATATCCGATCGCGATATCCCGACCTGTTTGACTCGTAAGATATAATGTCTTCCATATGCCTTATGCTTTCAATTTCTTGCTTGAATAAATGACTGCATGATAGACTGCTTGTTATAGCTTGGGATTAGTATAGCTTGTCCTTGCTCCTCTAGCCTCTTAATTAAATTCCGAGGACGAAATTCTTTTAAGGTGGGTAGAGTTGTAATGACCGTGGTTCGTATTACGTATTTGGAAAACGTATACGTATCTTGACTCGTATTTTATGTCTCCTGGCTTGGTTCGGCTTGTTTGGGTTGGCTTAGTTCGGCTTGGGTTGTTTATTGGTTCGTCCTGAACCAAGGGGAGAACCCTTACCTACCACCACCATCACCATTTATTAACCTATTCCCTCATTCTCTCTCTTCATTTTACTTCTTCTTCTCCACCATTACTTCTTCAACCACCAGGAGGGAGAGGGAGAGCTTAGGCAAGTGCAACTTGCTTCATGATGGATCTCAAGTTTTATTGTTCCATTCTCTTTCTTACTTGATACTAAGCCTCTTTAGAACTTGGCATTTTTGGATTTGATGGATGGATTCTTGTAGATCTAAGTTTGTAACTTTTCAGTTTTTCTTGGTTTTAATCTCTAAAACTTGGTTATTTTCGAAAACTAATGGTTCTATGTTGTAGAGAATTCAATTTTATGCAGTTTTGGCTTTTGTTTTGCTTGATTTCGACTTCGGATGAGCAAGTTATGGCCATGGCAAGTTTTTGAAACTTTTATGGCTGAACTTGCTGATTGGGGACGATGACCCGCCATGCGCCCGGGAGGCCATGCGCCGGGAGGCCATGTGCTGTGAAGTCCCGGCAATGCATCCCTTAACTCCGAGCGTGTCATGCGCGTAGGTTCCCTACGCGCATGTACTGAAGACGCAACGTGAGTTTCCCATGCGCCGAGTGCGCAGGAATCCCATGCGCCGATTGCACAGGAATCCCACACATCGAGTGCACAGGAATCCCATTCGCCGAGTGCACAGGAATCCCATGTGCCGAGTGCGCAGGAATCCCACGCGCCGAGTGCGCACGAATCCCACGTGCCGATTGCGCAGGAATCCCACGCGCCGAGTGCGCAGGAATCCTACGCGCCGAGTGCGCCGGAATCCCACGCGCCGAGTGTACATGAATCTCATGCACCGAGTGCGCAGGAATCCCACGCACCAATTGCGCAGGAATCCCATGCGCCGGAATTGCTCTATTTTACTGTTTTTTGCCTGTTTAAGTTGTTTTGTAGCTAGAATCTTCAAAAACTCAAAACATGAAAGTTGTAGATCTTTTCCTTAGCTTCAAGAATATGTCACTAGTTATTTTATGCAAGTTTGTCTCATTCATGATAAGGTAAGAATAGAACACGATAATGGCCCGCTGTGGCGCACTCTTGGCAAGCAAACTGACATGATAAATCATGACATGTTGTTACGACAGCTAGTCTGACATGACAAGTATGAAAGACCTGGATACCATGGGCAATTGTGTTTGTACAAATAAACTGGTACTGTCTTGCATCATGTCTAGGATGGGGATCCCTGAGTACCACGGTCAGGGGTACCTACTGAAATTGACTAAGGCTAATTAACCAGAATGATTCAGTAGTCATGAAGAGATTCCCAGCTACATGCAATCCCGTTATCTGGGCACATTCAGTGGACTTGTAGCCTACCGACGAGTAGGGCACATTTTTAGCACACAGTCATGTGTTGCATTCTTCATAAACGGACATTCGACCTGGATAACCGGATGGTCTGCAGGGATTGTGGCTGTTGGGATAATCTTATTGCATCTTGCTAGTAACTAGTCCTGTGATAACCATAGTTAGTTAAAAGTATCAAGTTGTACTCTTGATTGGTCGTGATTGATTGGATGGAGTTTATTCCAGCTTAGTCTTATCCTAATCCTGTGCAAGACTGTGACATGACATGATTATTGATGCTTGCCTTAACAATAACGAACGAGGGTCCAGTTCTGTTCAAGCGAAGGGTTACAACCCCGATCCTTATTTGGTTTAAGGGTTGTAACCTAGCTTTCTGAGCAGTTCTGTGTCCTCCCTTCGTTTATTGTCTTATTGCAGCCCCATGCCATGTTCGTCATGTTTTACCTTATCTTAATACCATGATTATTTATACTGGCCTTAGCAATAAAGATCATGGTTCCAGTTCTGTTCAGGCGAAGGGTTACAACCCCGATCCTTGTTTGGTTTAAGGGTTGTAACCTGGCTTCCGGAGCAGTTCTGTGTCCTATCTTCGTTTATTGTCTTCACTGTACCAATAGTATTTGAGACGGATTTCTATTCAGGTGAAGGGCTGCAACCCCGGTCCTTGTTTGGTTTAAGGGTTGTGACCTGGCTACTTGAATGGTTTCCTCGTACTCAGTTTACTGTTGTTATCTCTATTTTTATCAATTCTTTATTTATTATCTTTAATATTCTATTATGATTTGCTGGTTTTAGTTCCTAAGTAAAGCCTCCTTTGTGGCACTTGCTCTTTCTGGGGTCTGATCCAGCTGGTTTTGTATGGCCAGATATCGGAGCAGCTCCAGAGGATCTACCTTCCTTCCAGCCAGATGGTGACCACCAGGCGTAACCCTGACAAAAAGTGGGTTTCTTTTTGTCCTCCCACTTTATTGTAAAAAAAATTATTCTTTTGAGGCGTTTAGCCGACAAGCACGTGTTAGCTCGTATTGCATCTTTATTTACTGTCTGTCTACGGGCTGTAACATAATTGACAAATCCTAGTGTTGATCATGTATGACTGAACTCTTGCTAGTCTTGACATTTTGTACGACTAGCTTCATGATCATCAAATATGTAATGTATGGGATGCCTTGCTATTATATATTTGGTGCTCTGACATCTTGTAACTATTATTGCTTGTTTGAGATTGAGACAATAGGCTTGTTCATGGCCATAGGAGACTGTTGGCTTGTAGTTAAACCCTCATGTATCTAGACAGCCGTGACCCTATAGCGAGGTGGGTTGCACTTCAATATACGTAGCTGGCTATGTACTCCCCCGCTCTCCAGTATTCTGGTTCTGGGGCGTGACACTAATGGATTTATACACATTCATATTTGTGTACTACTAAGTGATTTTGATATCTAATATACTAAGGAGCTTGGTTTAAAGTATCGATTGATACCGATCCGATATGGTTGATACCGATATGGTTTTGCATGTCACGATCCGATATCTATCGATATTCAAAACTGACCGATATCGATCTGATACGGTTTAAAGTTAATTATTTGTTTTCCGATATACCGATACTCATAGGAATAGTCAGATACCAATCCGATACCGAGACTGTGAACCTTGCTAAGGAGTATCCTAGTACGTTGAGTGTACAGAGTATCCTAGAAGTATAGGTATGATTGGTACAGTATGAAGACATTGTCAAGATACTAGGTATGTAGGTAAGTGTTGGCTAGGTATCGCCAAGTGTTTCATGGTAAGTGCTAGCTTGGACACTCCGAGGTCAAGTTTTCCTTGTGAGCTCACAAGGAACACATGACGACAGAGATATCATTATCTCTTATGCTAAGTGTCCATGTTAGCCTAAAAGCAAGTGTCCATGTGAGCCCTTTTTTGGAAATAAAATTTACTTAAGCAAGCTTTTTGGGGCTATCAGAGTTATAGATTTTTTTTGAAAATCTAGTATAACGCTGATTCCCTCAAAAGGCTTGCATAAGTAAATTTTATTTTTTGGAACACGTTACAACACCTAAGTGTTTATCGTAGTACCTAGAGTGTATAGAGTGAGTATCCTAGTAGTATATAAGATGAACGTGTGTATAGTTAGTGTCATGGGTCAATTTGAAACTGTATCCTAGTATCATGATACTAGAGAGTATCAAAGTGCTCACTTCTGTATTATGGTACATGATATCAACATAATACACAAATACCAAGAGTTAAGGTGATATGTAGGTAAGTGCTAGCTAGGTATCTTAGATACATAGGTAAGTGTCTGTATTAGCCTGAAGTCAAGTGTCTATGCATACTCATGTGTCTATGCATCTATTTGGACAATATACTCGAATAATGTGTATCTATCTTTGCAGAATTATCTTCAAATGGATATGAATTACTATCTGTGGCATCGTTCGTAGATGTACAATCGTCATCCTGATGACATGTACGGTGTGCGAGATGAATTTATACATGGGGTAGAATAGTTCCTGCAGTTCGCCAAGGCGTTCCTTCAGTACATAGACCGTACCAAAATTAAGTATCCATTTGTGAGATGTTGCAACTTGAAATATCTTCCAGAAGTAGATATGACATATCATTTGTACTCGAGAGATTTCATGCCGAATGACTATCAGTAGACCTGACACGAAGAACTTGTGCCTTTAGCATTAGAGCCAGAGCCTAATTTGGAGCCGTATATGGATGTCCATGACCATGCTGATTACGATGAAGGGTAGGTGAACAAGGTTTTTGATGCTGCGGGACCTAATTTTGATCCGGACAATCATGATGCGGCAGAGGAGGCATCGAATGCCGATGCTGCGAAGTTCATGGAGTTGCTGAAGAATGTAAGGACTCCTTTGTATCCTGGTTATGAGGATCGTTCATCAATGGAGGTGGTTACAAGGCTGCTAAGGATTAAGTCTGATTTCAACATGTCTTAAGAATGCTACAACCGAATCATTGAGTTGATTATAGAGATCTTGTCGGAGGGTGCAAAATTACCTACAGACTTCTATCGATCTAAGAGAATGGTGGGATCGCTCTGGATGGGATATGATAAAATTGATACATGTCACAATGGATGCATATTGTACTACAAGGACGACAAGGATGAAGACGTGTACAGATTTTGTGGTGCTGATCGCTACAAGACAACAAGTTCAAGTAGGGCTCCTGGTGCAAGGAAGTCGACCAATTCGATGCACTACTTGCCTTTGATGCCGCGATTGCAGAGGTTATTTATAGTGAAGGAGACTACCGAGAACATCAATTGGCACAGGCGAGAACAGATCGATAGAGTTTTAGATCATCCATCCGACGGAGAAGTATGGAAGCACTTTGATTGAGAGTATCCAGATTTTGCTTCTGATCCGCGTAATATGAGATTGGGGCTATCCTCTGACGGTTTTACCCTGTTCGGACTTTCTGGTTCCTAATATTCGTGTTGTCCAGTGATTGTCACACTGTACAATCTACCGCCGTGGATGTGTATGAAGACTTCTTATATGTTTCTAACCATTATCATTCCGGGTTCGAACAATCCGAAGAGGAATATCGATGTACTTACAATCGTTGATAGATTAGTTGAATCAGATGTGGGAAGCAGGCGCCAACACATATGATGTGTTCAGAAAGCAGAACTTTCGGATGAGGGCCGCACTGATGTGGACCATCAACGACCTTTCGACCTATAGAATGTTATCTGGATGGAGCATTCACGGTCCTCTCTAATGTCCGTTTGCATGCGCCGCACGAAGGCTTTATGTTTTAAATACGGAGGAAAATTGCGCTTCTTCGATTTTCATCGACAATTTCTGCCGAAGGACCATCCGTTCTGGAGGAACATGAATGCTTTTCTTGCCGACATTATGGAGGAGGCCAATCCACCGCCAAGGTGGACCGGAGACACGATATGGAAGGAGGTCAAGGATTTTCCAAGTGCTATCGAAGAACCTATAAAGGGGTACAAGTGTGATGAATTTGGCCGCACTCATAATTGGATAAAAAAAGTATATTCTGGGACCTTCTATATTGGAGCAGCAATCTAGTCAGACATAACCTTGATGTCATGTATATAAAAAAGAATGTATTTAACATCATAATTAATAATGTGATGGACGTAAAGGAAAAGGCGAAAGACAATCCCAATGCCAGGTTGGACTTGGAAGATGTATGCAGACGTCCTGCGTTACATTTGATAAAGGAAGGCAATGGGAAGTATAAGTAGCCTAAGGCAATTTTCTCACTGGACAGGGAGGATAAAGGGAGACTTTGTAGTAGATTCATGGCCTAAAATTTTTTGATGGGTACTTATCAAATTTAAGAAGATGCGTCGACCAAAAGGAGAACAAGTTGACGGGTATAAAGAGCCACGAATGTCATGTATTTATGGAGAGGTTAATTCTGATTACATTTCAAAAATTGTTACTGTCGGTCGTTTGGGATCCGTTGACAGAGCTGAGCATATTCTTCAGAGATCTTTGTTCTACTAAGTTGCTTCTCGATCATCTAGAAAAGCAAGAGAAGGGCATTGCGGTAACATTGTGCAAGCTTGAGAGGGTGTTCCCTCCTGGGTTCTTCGACTCCATGGATCATTTGCCAATTCATCTTTCCTATGAGACACGTGTTGATGTACCCGTTGGTTATCGGTAGATGTACCCGTTTGAGCGGCATTTGAACCATCTAAAGAGAAAGGTAAAAAAAAGGTGAAATAACGTGTAGTCAACTCTAGAGGGAGGGTGAATAGAGTTTGTGTCGATAATCACCAAATAAAAAATTAACTCTATATCACCTCCACAAAACAACTATCAATATATTAATAAATCAGAGAGAAATGCGAAAGTAAATAAAAATCAGAAGAGCATTCGCAGACACAACAGTTTTAACCTGGTTTTTCTCGTAGAGGACTAGTCCAGGCCTGAGAACTGTAGCTCAGGATTGAAATCCACTATTTGTGAAATAGTGTACAACCACGTGCCTTTACTCAGAAGAGCACGCCAACTTCTTACAGATTCGCAGGTGGCAAAACTTGGAATTGTCCAAGTGACTTTTCTTTTCAACTCTTGTACAAAAACTTCAAGCTGAATCGCACTTGAGCACCTTGTGGCTTAGGAAGTTTTGTGGCTAGTAGATTGGAAGACTAAGGCTTAGGTAGTATCAGGCTTAGATAATTGAGAGTGAGAGATAGAAAGATGATATGAAATGAGAGAAATTAAGCCTTATTTATACTACTCTGGGGAGGCAGAGTTCGTCCCGAATTCTGCCCCAAGAATTCAAATTTTTGAACGTTGGACAGCTTGTACCAAGCAGGCCCTAAAAATTAGGGTGCTAAAAATCAGGAAACAGAGTTCGGCCTGAACTCTATGTGGGGGCAGAGTTCGGCCCAAATTCTATCTCCTAGGTGGTAGAATGGCCTTTGGGCCTTTGGGCTTTGTTTGGCTTGGTGGAGCTTGGGCTTGGTTCAGGAATTGGTCTATTTCTATGATAGAGCTTGGAGAGATATGTCTGAGGGTTGAGATGACACGGTGCGACTCAATGTACAGATTCTCCTAGACTCAATAAATTGAAGATTACAGACTTAGAACAAATAGGAAAACCAATAGCCCTTTGATGACGCCTTTCTTCTGATATTTGACCAGACCTGAAGACGTCTTTGGTCCATCATTAAATCTTTATTGCCTATGTCCTGGTTTGATCATGTTTGATCTTACTTACTGCATGACTAGAAATACATGTTACACGAGCATAATATGTTGCAGTACGATATAAGCATGGCAATATGATATAGGACAATTAGGACAATGCTAAGTTTAAGTAACAACATTATAGTGAGTATATGAATATTAGTGACATCATATGTTAAACTTAACTGATTAGTCATATTCAAAAACACGATGTAATCATTGGGCTAACACAAGGCTCTGGTCGAAGGTTCCATTTGTGAAGCCTATGTTCTCGAGGAGATTACAAACTTCTGCTTGATGTATTTCAAGCCACATGTTGCTACTAATAGAACAAATGCTCCAAAAAACGATGATAGATATCTTAATTCTAATGATGCAATACTGAAAGTCTTCAATGCTTTCGGCAAGCCTTCATGGAAAATAAAGAAAAGATATATGAATGAAGATGAACTAAGGGCTACTCAGTTATATATATTACTCAACTTCAAGGAGGGCGAAGTGGAGAAGCTCGAGGGTAAGTAACTAATACGTCCATATTTACGTCATCTATGCAGGTAATAGTATCTAATATTATTATTACAGTAATTGGCCGATGTGTTGTTGTTTTCAGCATATTTAATGATAAGGTAAGGTCGAGTAGACAGTACATAATAGATGAAGAAGTAGAATAGGAAATGAGATGTCATTTTCCTTCATGGTTAAGTGCATATATAAGGAGCTCGGTAATTACTTATTGTATATGCACTTTATACAGTAATTAACGAAACACTGAATTTAATTTCTTATCTTGTAGTATTTAGGTCGATCGTCAGGATACAACAATAGAGAATGAATCTATTAGAACTCTAGCCAAGGAGCCAATTTATTGAGTCAAAATCTGGCCAAGCTATTGTGTGAATGGATTTAGGTTCAAGTCAATAAATGCTCCGATCAGAAAGAACTTTTCGGATCTTGATTCTACCAAAAATAGTTGTTTGTGCATCAGATCTACAAACTACAAAGATGTCGATCCGGGCAATGATTTCTATTGCGTCTTATGGGAGATTGTGGAGTTGACATATAACTACGACATAGAGCTGGCTAAGATCGTGTTGTTCAAGTGTGATTGGTTCGATCGAATCCAAGATCAAGGTTGGAAAATTGACAAGCACGGTAATGTGGATATTAACTACCGGCGTCGATATCAAGGATATGAACCATTTGTCCTAGCAAGTCAGGCTCAACTCATTTACTTTACTACTTATCTTAGACGGGAAACAACTAGGTTGGACTGGAAGGCAATATGCAAGACTAAAGCCAGAAATACCTACAATATTAATAAAATAGCTTATCAGGAGGATGAGCTACCTCTCGCAACAAATACAGTTGATATGGACACAACAGAAGTTCCACATTACATGTCTAATTATGTAGAAGAGGTAGAAGTATCCGAAAAAGAAAATGATGTAGATGAAAGCAAAGATGATGATGAAGAGGAAGATGAGGACGCGGAGAACGATGAAGATAAATTTTCAGAAGATGATTGAAAAGAAAAGAAAATATAAAATATGTTTAACCACTAATTAATCTCCATGCAACAATTATTTAGACTTGTGAAATGTACTCTCAGATGGCACCCATGACCCGAGCACGTGGATTGAGAGAGGCACAGATGGACGTTGAGGAGGTAGTGGTACCTCCTACTGCTAAGGATGACGTACTTCCTCCTACTGCTGAGGAGGTGATCCCTAAAGCAGAGATCAAGGTTAAGAAAGAAGTGCTTCCTCCTACTATTAAGGAGGAAGTGAGTCCTAAAGTTGAAATCGCTGTGAAGGAGGAGGTGGCACCGGAAGGCAGTTGCACCGGGAGTTCCAGTCATCCAGCTCCTATAGATATTGATCTTGGTGGCATGGAGAAGTCTTATGTGCGTTGCCTGAGGGAGTTCTATCTGCCCTAGCATAGAGGGTAGATATATATAATATGACTTTTGATTGGATTTATTTTCGGTAGACTTATTTAGACTTGGATGTTTCTGGATCTTTCTGGTAGACTTATATGATATGACTTATGTAGACTTGGATATTTCTGAATATGACTTATTTAGACATAGATGTTTCTGGATGTTATTATCTAGACATGGATGTTTCTGTGATATTTTAGATGCATGGTTATTTTCTACAAATTCAACGGAAGGTTTCTTCGGGTCTATTTTTTATAAATTGTGATATGCTAAATGCATGTATATTTGATTTAGAATATATATTACATTTTTTGTAGATATCTATTTTTATCAGGTATGGCATGACGAAGATGATCGTACCTCAGTGCATCCCGTACCGGTAGAGGTTCTACCGGTAGAGCTGGAGGATCCCGTGGCGGTAGAGGTTCCACCGGTGGATGGAGTGGTACTCTGGATGATGGTTCCGGACCCTCGTCTCCTAGTACTCCAGTGTACCAACCACTCATATCTCCGACTGCGTCGATGGTATGTGGCAGTACTCCTGGGATGGACAGTTCCAAACCTGATCATAGCCCGTCCAGTATTCCTCCTGCGGACGACGCTATGGAGACAAAGGAGCGGGTAGAGGAGGTCTCACCTATGCCGTCTTCATATGATCTGAGCGATCCCACATGCATCCTTCTGGACGAGAAAATGATGGAGATTTTGTCCGACGGACCTACAAAGTAAGTTAATTAGTTAACATTTATTTATACTTATATCTATATATTCATGAATTTAATTATCATTGTGTAGATATGGTCCCCCGTCAGTTCAGAGGGTATTGGGGCTATTTCTGAGGTCCAACTACGGGGGCCCTTGGATTAACTACTCGAATGCCTCGGACGAGAGGAAGGCATTCTGGTTTACCCACTTCAAGCTAACTAAAGTATATTACTTTTAATATAAATCATCTTTTATGCATATTATATAAATAACTAATTTAATCCTTGTACAAAACATATTTTTATCCACCACACCTGGGTGAGATGACTGAGAAATAATTTCTTGCTGTTGCCGCCAAGTTGATCCGGGATACAATCGACTACTAGATGGCTCGAGACCGCTCCGAAAAACCGATCAAAGGTAGGATCACGTCTGAATAGTGGACTACGATGAAGGCTAGATTCAACGATCCTAGGTAGAAGGAACGGTCGGAGAAGGCAAAGGCAGCTAGGACGAGGGCAGGAAAGTGGTGTGGGGCTCGATTCTCATAACGGAACATTTTCGTCGCCTAGTATGTATTTTACTATAATATATTATTTTTGTGAAAGTAGGAATAAAATGTTTAATTTCAATGACAAACATATTATTATAACAAATAATGAGGGGTGAGAACCCCAACATGGTGACCGTCTTCCTGTCCACTCATCGATAGTCCGGAAAGCTCATCGATGATAGGTCCACGCAGAGCTATGCAATTATTACTTTACGTGTCACTAACTTGAGTATAACTTAAGAAATATGCAATATATAGGGAATAACTAGGTTGGTAGTAAATATTATGCTTATCGAAATATAAACTTTTCTAGGATGAGTATTTTAGGCTAGAACGTGAGCGTGAGAGTGCACATACGAAGGAAGGGGCTGGTACTTCCTCGCAGCCCCCTCCGACTCGAGTGCTGGACGAGCTCTGGATGACCGTCGTTCATGGTCTTCAGAGGAGTACGTACTACGGTACGGGATCCTACGACGCCTTTAGGGCGATGCAGTCATCTGGGGCCCCCTCTGTCACGACCCGTACCCAGTGTAGGGGCACGAGAAGAGGGTACGTCTAGCCTACGTTGCAGTGTCGGCGGTAGAACGCTGTTCTAGGTCACTATCTAATCAACAACTCATACAATTATATAATGTACCTGTCACAATCTCAATTTGGGGTACCCTCCCTTGGTAGTATGAGAAGGTTGGATGAAAGTTTTGGCGGAGGGATGTTAGGATTTGGAGATCAAATCAAAGAGGAAAGCTCTCAATTTGGTGAAGAACACTTTGTGAAGGAAAAGAGGCAAAATGGAATGAAATGAAATGATGTGAGGCTAACCTACCTATAGTGGCTTCCATTAAACCCTATTTGGGCCTCGGGGGAAAGCCCAATAAGGCCTCAACTAGTCCTCTTGGTTAATTTTAAGTTAGGTTCAAGTTTGGGATCAAAAGGGTTAAATTTAAGCCTCTAACTTAACCAATCTAACAAGTGGGATTAGTCTAAACTCACTAACTTAATTAGTGGGATTTGTGGGCCATGACTAACTAATCTTTGGATCCCGTCTACAGTCTAAGCTACCCGGGTCACTAACACAAGTCGGAACGAAACGAAACTCAAACCCGACTAAACAAATCCCGTAAAATCAATATTAAAATATAAAATTCCTAAAATATTAAAATATAAAAAATGTCCAAAATCAGAATACATTAATTTAAATATTATTAAAATAATCTAAAATTCACTAATTAATCAAAATCCTAAATAATTCAAAAGTCACAAAATGACCAAAGTACCATTAGCCTAAAAAGTTATAATTAGTTATTCTAATCACATGGTTAGATCCCCATGGTCATGGTTAGTCTCTAGGCTCAATAGTTCTAGGGTTCACTAGCTAACACATCAAAATTATAATTTACCAATTATAAATAGTATTAAATTAATTAAAAATCCCTATAAATCATAAATCCTATTATTAAATAATAAACTTTTACAAAGGATCAAAATTACCCGTATTTTAGAAAAGTGGGTGTTTCAAGTCTACCATCCTTAGAAGAATTTCGTCTTCAAAATTAAGAGTGGTCGTACTCCTTCTAGGTCAAACCCCCAACAATCAAGGTCGAAGCTTCTACCAAGCAGCACACAACGTCAACAAGTAAAATATGGGTAGTAGGTTTAAAATAGGTCATCCCAAATTTGGGTTGGCAGGTTTGGGTTGTAAAGGTGTCCCTAATTCGAGTCAAAAATAAAAGCGACTCCGTAGGATAAATCAAGATGGGGTCTTGTGTCAGGAAAGTCGTGTGATAATGATGAAGCACAAGATAGCGTGTCCGAATAGGATACGAAGGTCATGGGTGTAGGGTGTCATGTATAGGTCATGCATGTGAAGTTGGTTTTGAGAAAACAACTAATCTTGTGTTCATAAATTAAAAATTATGGCAATGTGCATATGATAATCATAATTAAAGTAGGAATGGTCAAATGGCCTAAATTGGACCGAAAGCTGCGATGCAAAAGTAGTACAAGGGAACAAGTTTGAGTGGGACATAATATATCAAAGTGAAGATAATCTTGTCTACTATAAACTTATGAAGGAAGTTTCCAAAGATTTATATCTCTAACGTTCCAGAAATCAAAGTCACAGAAAGAATATTCGTCTACCTAGAATACTCTCTCTAGGGTTCCCATCTACCCATTCTGGTCATACAATAGCATAAAGCAATCACAAGGTATCAAAACATACAAGCAATGTGGGGTGTATCAATTATCTCAAAGGACATGCTAAGGTCTAGGTTGAAAATCTAGGTACTTCTGAGGCTCTAGGTGGAACTGGATACTGCTCCCTTAAGATCTCAGCCTGAACTCTCAGTGTCTCTAATACATCTCGGAGAAGTCCGAATATCTGAGCTCCATCAGGAAATAACCCTCCCGAGAATATGGTATGGGGTACCACTATAGGAGGCAGAGAAAGACTCTCAGTCTCAGGCGAAGCTACAGCTACATTCAAGGACAAGCTCTGGTCATGGGTGCCCTACTGTAAAGGATAAGAAAAATAAAAAATCATCAAGACTGTAAGACAGACTAACATCCTATATGAAAACTGGTAGGTATTATAAATAACAGAGGAATCATCTACAATGGGTTACTATTCTAATACCACTGTTAAATATCATCTCTAGGGTACAGACACTCTACAAGTCATCATATCATAACACTATGAAAGAACTACATATGAATAAGCTCTACCAAAAACTAAAATATCCCTACTGTTAAGTTATTTGATGATGGAATATAATTTTATAACAACAGAAGGGTACGAAAGAGATGATATCTTTCCAAATCTTCTCAAGAGACAATCTGATAATCATATGCATCTGTCCAAAATCATGTTACTCATAATCCTCGCCATGCCAGTAAGCAAGGCTGCGATAAATGATAGATTCTATAACTGGGATATGCACCTCTATAATCATGTCGTCTAGAATTCTCGCTATGCCGACTAGTATAGCTGTGAGAAATTCCAAATCTCATAACCAAGTTATGTACATTCGAAGTCAGATCTCTATGTTTCCGCTATGCCGGCTAATATGGCTGCGATAAACTCCAGGTTCCATTATCAAGTAGACGTTTTACCATCTCTATTATTCCCGTCAACATATGTTATAAGAAAATATCGTAACTCAGGTCATAAAATTTATCTCGATAGGAAAATCAAAATCAACAACAATCCATCAAAAATCAAATTCAATAACAAGGAGTAAGGGTAAACAAAACAAAGAAAGGGATTACGAATTGGAGTTTAAATAAGATTCTCAAGGGTCATCCCAGGAATCTCTCAAGGATTTCTAACGGTGATTGAGTATCCTCTCATTCTAACACGTTACTTCCTATATTCTATCGTAGGTTCGTAGCAATACAACTAAGTCGTTGTGCTACTACGATATCACAATAATGCGACTCTCGACCTGCATGGGCCACCACTAAAAACGTGTCACGACCCGCACCCAGTGTAGGGGCACGAGAAGTGGGTACGTCCCGCCTATACCGCAGTATCACCGATAGAACATTGTTCTAGGTTACTATCTAATCAACAACTCACACAATTATATAATATACCTGTCACATTCTCAACTTCGAATGGAGGACAGGTATAAGATACGATAATACTCAATCACAATCTAAGCACGATAAAATAACACAAGAGTCTAACAACTATATATAAAACTCAAAACAACAACAACTTAAATAAACTCTCAATATCTCAACAATCTTAAAATACCACTTGTTACAAAACAAGTTCTAAAAGAGAAACTAAATCATAAACTAGTAATCTACTCCAAGCTCTACTGGTCCGCTAGGCTAGCTGTGAATCTCTAGGTTACCTGTAATATTTTCAACAGGTCCAGTCAGGACAGGAACGAGCACAAAATCTCAACAGTTCATATCAAGACAGGAATATAAAGCATACAATAGAGTAAAATACATGAAACGCTGAAAGAAAGTACATGTAGTAAAAAAGAGAGAACTGTAATAAAAACAGCTACTATAAGTAGAGAACTATCAGTGACTAGTGATGTAGAGTACAAGATAGACATATGAATGGCTTAAATTTGTACATGATTATACTAAGAGTTTGCACATGATTACACTACTTTGGAATTGTTCACATGACCATTTATACTTCCCCGTACCCCAATCAATACACAAGGATCCAGACAAGTTATGTCATTATATAATATTTCATATGAGGCCCCATAAATGGGTGCACATGAAGTTATACATGAGGGCTCTGTGAACATGAGAGTACATGAATCACAAGAGTATATATAAATAGTAAAAGTACAGGAGTACATGATGAAAGTGAAATGCACATGACATGATGTACTCGATGCTCCCGAGGGGGATAACATCCCAATATAAAGATCTATATAGTACAAATCCATGTTAATAACGTGACAGCATCAAGTAAAATAATCTAGAGCAAGAATATAAATCCTAACTAGTATGACATGATCAGAGAATGTACTCGCCTGATACCCTGAACAGCTGATATGAAAAGATGGCCAACTGGAGTCACAGAGTCCTAGTTAGAGCAACACAGGTTATAAAGAGTTCAATTTATATGGTAATTAAAATTATAATACAATCTACATGAGTCTAAGTCAATCTAGGTCAAAGTCAACTCTGGTCAACTAGTCTAGTCAAACTAGGACAACTAGTCTAATATGGTCAAACTAGCTAAGGTTTGGTCAACAATGGTCAAACTAGTCTAAGTTAGTCAATTCTAGGTCTAAACAAGTCTACGACCTAAACAATCAAGTATACTAGTACCATTGCTATCTAACACATAGCCTAAATCAAGGCACATAGCTAAACCACATAGCTAACAAGGCACACAAACTTAGTTATATATTATATATTACATATATATCACATATATCCTTACCCATATAGTACCACCCTAACACATACATATAGATATCATATATCAACTATATACATATCCTCACTATGAACCATAACATATATCTATATACTCTCATAATATATGTAGATACTATATAACCTAAAAATATATATACCTATCTATATAACCCTTCTGCAATCTAATATCACCTACTCAAACTCAAACACTTAGACACTAAGCCACTAACACTAGGATACCATATCAACATTGGTCATATTGGTATCCCAAAACCAATACCTTGGTCATAAGTTAAATTAATCATTTATCTTGAAGGTAAAGGTAATTCATATTTACTTTAAGATACTAACTTGGTATCATGGGATACCAAAATACCCCTCAAATATCTAATTAACTAACTATCTAATGTACTAACATAACATCTTAACTAATATCTAACATATGGCCTATAGAGACTAACTTGCTAACATACCAATATTTAGAACTAACATAACCTACTAACATATCAATATCTAATATACTAGATATCTAACATCAAACTATCTAACAACATTTCAAATATCTAACAAAATACTAACCTCTACTATCTAACTAACATTTATACGAACAAATATAACTTATACTAACATATAACAACTCTAACATATCTAACCCTCTACTAACCAACGTCTAACAAACATACTAACATATATTACCTAACAATAATATATATAGTCACTCTTCTACCTTAAGATACTAACTTGGTAAAGTCACTCTTCTACTTAAAATTAATATTGTACCAATTAGACATTCACTAAATTCTAGGATTAAAGTATGTCGTAGCCCTTCGTGTTAGCTTTCCGAAACTTTAAACAGATCATATTTTTGTGTCCGGAAGCTCCCGAAATTGCGAAAACACCGAAACGTATTTGTATTTCGGACAGCAAATAGTTTTATATAAAGTTCCAGAACGATTTTGGCTTATTAAAATATATATTTGGAAAGCTAACTTCAATACAGTTCTTTTAAAAAAATAGAATATTAATCGGAGTTCTGAGCTAAAAGTTATGGCATTTCTAAGTTGCTATGGTTACTAAAAATGTGGATGAATATTACGACAAATTTGGGTTGTTTTGGACAAAAACAACACATGTAGGCCAAGATACTTGGAAACGAACATAGGTATCCAAATGAAACTCATTCTAACCATCCTAATTAAGATCAATCCACTCTCTAACCATTCTAAAACTGAATTTAAAATATAATTAATCCTATTAGGCAATAACCCAAACATATGGGGTGTCCTAATTTGGGATCTATCAAGTAGGACATAAAACACATATCTAAAATCCTCAAGAGAGCTCCAAATGGCCTCAAACTTGAATCTAAAGGGGGTACATGCATGGAGGTGGATTCTATGGATTCAAAACTAACTAATATGTATAGAAAATCAATTTAGAGGGTTAGTTTTACCTATTGGGAGTGGAATCCCAATGATACTCTCAAGGACATGGCTCCGACACGAAGATCTTCCAAAAGGACACTCCTCCTTGCAATTTGCTCCAAATATTTGTTAGCACCCTCCCTTGGTAGTATGAGAAGGTTGGATGGAAGTTTGGTGGAGGGATGTAAGAATTTGGAGATCAAATCAAAGAGGAAAGCTCTCAATTTGGGGAACAACACTTTGTGAAGGAAAAGAGGTAAGATGGAATGAAATAAAAGGAAGGGAGGCTAACCTACCTATAGTAGCCGCCATTAAACCCTATTTGGGCCTTGGGGGAAAGCCCAATAAGGCCTCAACTAGTCCTCTTGGTTAATTTTAAGTTAGGTTCAAGTTTGGGATCAAAAGGGTTAAATTTAAGCCTCTAACTTAACCAATCTAACAAGTGGGATTAGTCTAAACTGACTAATTCAATTAGTGGGATTTGTGGGCCATGACTAACTAATCTTGGGATTCCGTCTACAGTCTAAGCTACCCGGGTCACTAACACAAGTTGGAACGAAACGAAACTCAAATCCGACTAAACAAATCTCGTAAAATCAATATTAAAATATAAAAATTCCCAAAATATTAAAATATAAAAATAACCAAAATCATAATACATTAATTTAAATATTATTAAAATAATCTAAAATTCACCAATTAATCAAAATCCTAAATAATTCAAAAATCACAAAATGACCAAAATACCCTTAGCCTAAAAAGTTGTAATTAGTCATTCTAATCACATGGTTAGGTCCCCATGGTCATGGTTAGTCTCTAGGCTCAACAATTCTAGGGTTCACTAGCTAACACATCAAAATTATAATTCATCATTTATAAATAGTATTAAATTAATTAAAAATCCCTATAAATCATAAATCCTATTATTAAATAATAAACTTTTACAAAGGTTCAAAATAATCCTCATTTAGAAAAGTGGGTGTCACACTGTCACGACCCGTCCCAAATAATCTGGGTCTAGTCGGATCATGCCCAGCCTGCACCGTTGTGAGACGGCGACATTAAGCTGTATCAAGTAGTGAAAGACAAACATGCAGAAGATCTAACGAAAATAAAATATTTTATTGAATTGAAAGTGAGTCTAAAAGTAACCACCATTAATTACAATATTCAAAAGAAAATTCATTTATTATATTATTTAAAAAGGAAAAGTGCTAATCCAACAGCTAAGGTTCTGGGGTTCCTGGTTCAGCCTCTGCGAGACCCGAGTCTGTCCCGTAGAAAGTACAGTAGGGCAGCTCCTCTTCGTCACAGTCACCTAAAAATGTTGTCTCCAGTCAGGAGGGAGCAAGTAACATACCACATCCACAACTAGCATTCCTAAGATAATAACTAAATGGAAAAAATGTGAGACATTTATAAAACATTATAATTTTGTATTTAAAAATAATAAAATGAGACTAGCAAGTGTGAAGAAGATCAATGTCACGCATGATGTAATACTAGGCTAGTGTTTGAGTATATAACAGGGCCTGTAACCGGCTGGTGAGGCAATATGCATACTAATGTTTTGGCCAAAACGAATAGTATACGGTACGACTCAACACACAGTGAGGTTGGGGTTAGCGCAGACGAGAAACGAGCAAGTTTTGGCTTTGGTCACAGACGTTATACTACTCCCCCAAGCAATCCCCGAGCAATGAGTCAATAATCAAATAATCTGACATGTCAAGATAGCCATCCAGCCATCTATCTTCCTACGTGGAGTCCGAGAGGAAACCACGGTGATTCAGTATAACTAGACTACATGTAATCAATGTTTGTATAACATTTAATTATTAAAATGGAAACACAAGTATGAAGTAAATATGAAAACTTGCCTCAGAGTATTTCCTGACTTGACAGCAACCAGAATGTAACCGCTAGGGTTTTATGGAGAGGACCTACAAGATCGTAGTAATAGATTTAGTAACTAGAACTACGCTCAAATTCTAAGGTGCAATACTAGGCTAAGTCGGGCAGGTTGGTGATCCTAAACAAAAATAATTATATATTAAGAGTAGCTTTTATTACAAAATGCTAATTTGACAAAATAGTAGTTTTTGGATCAAATATAGGTTTTGTGGTATTAACAAATGTTAAAGAAATAACTTTGAATTAAATTTCTAGAGACTAATAATTTTGAGGAATTTAGACTAATACTTGTTTTACTAATTTGGAAATTATTTACCGGCAATATTAATAAAACGATTTTTCTCATAAATATATTTTTTAACCATATTTCGTAATAAAGGAAAATAGCTATTAACTTCGAAGAACAGTACTTTATAAAATACGATTTTACTAAAATAATGATTTTAAACTAATAATAAAACATTTTCGATTAAAACATTATGCCATAAAAACTAACAAATTCTTTTACTAACAAATTCTTTTAACGTAATTCTTTTAACGTAATTATTAATAATCCTAACTAATAATCATTAAAACATTATGCCATAAAAACTAATTCTTTTATAAAACATTTAGACCAATAATTACTTAGGATTTAATATGTAATCTTGTAACAAAATTGCTAATAATATTGATTAACTGGTGAAAAATTAAATTAATTATATTATGCTACAATAATACCAATACCAGCATCCACAAATAATTACTGCATAAAAGTATAATTCTATTATAACTATTATTACCAAGTCCTACACAAGAATTTAAACACTAATTCTACAGAACAATTTATATTCCTATTGGCTAGGATGTCAAAATGGGTTCTGTGGAGAAAAGACATAAGTTATTTGGGGTTAGAGTTTACCCAAAAGTTGTACGAAGGAGTACCGAGGGGAGGCCTCGGACTCGGAATGGAGCGTCGGAACGTTGAAAAGGAGTCGGGCACGGGTACGGGACACGCACGGGACGTGCAGACACACGAAAAAATCGCAAAGGGCGCGGGACGCGCGCGGGAGGGACTGGTTCACCGGGGGCGGATGTGTGCTGCTGTCGGCGGCGCGGAGGAGCGCTGGCGGGCTGCTGATCCATGCGGAAAAACCGATCGGGGTGCTGGTGCAGCAGCGGGGCCGCTGCGGGTACTGGGAACATCGGGCGGAGGGCCGACGGTGGCTGGCTGGGCGCCTCGCGGGGCCCCGATCGGGTGCTGGTCGGCCGTGGGCGGGCGACGGTCGGCTGGTTTTGCTGAAGAGCGGGAAGAGGGGTGGTGCTGGTGCATTTTGAGAATGGAGAGAGTGAATGTGAGAAAATAGTTTTTGTGAGTGGGTTTTTCTTTGATTGAAAGTAGTTGGGAGGAGAGGGAATATAGGTGCTGTTAGTGTTATTGGGGAAAGTTGTTGTGAACGTGTGGAGAAGAAAAGATAGGGGGTGATGTGTGTGGTTGGGAGAGATGTTAGGGAAAGTTGAGAACGTGTAAAAAAATTGAGATGAGGGAATGGGTCATGCAAAAAAATTTGTGAGCCTGAGTCTTACGTACACCCTCTGCTAGTGTGCATTCCCCATAACCCTCATAGGAGTCGGTCCGAGTGGAAGAACTCCATCGCCAGCTTACTGAGCTGTGTGACGAGCTGTTGCGAAGGATTGCAGAGCAGCCCCAGTCTCAGCCATAGATGGACAATGTAGAAGTATGAAAAATATAAGACTATATACCCCACATGAAGAAGAATACTATGTGCCCACATAACCAAAGGGGGGCTATGTGCCCACATAATCAAAGGGAGGCTATGCGCCCATATGATCGAAGTGGGGCTATGCGCCCACAATGTTTTGATGCAGATCAAACATGCATCCAAGTATGGGTAAATAAACATACTCCCGTGCTATGCGCCCAAGGCAGTAGATCCTTATGGCTCAGTCAACATCCACGATCAGTCGTGCACCGAAGCATGCGGCCACGTCAGTCTCCACGAGCAATCATGCACTGAAGCATACGACCACGTCAACTCCATGTTAACCCTACAATCTACCCATGATCATCCAGTGTCCATGCGCCTAGACCCTATGTAGCTCCCCTTCCCAAATTTTTTTAAAATATTTTATTATTATTTATTTTATTACCAATATTATCAAGAATATTATTATACGATATTAATTGATTATTACTGGTTATATATTATTGACAATAAATGTTATATATATGTACGTGATCATATTTATACAGATAGGCTCTACCTAGGAACGATGCTTTTAGATTTATTTAGAATTTATGGAGTATATTATATGAGTATATATATGAATATATAGATAAGTAAATATATGTAAATAGATATAAATAAATATATAAATATATATATATATATATATATATATATATATATATATGTAGATGTGAGTGCATATGTATATATATAAATATATAGGGTATACGTGTATATGTATATAATAAATATATTATCTGTAGATATAAATGTGTATATAAATACGTATAAGTATATGTGTGTGTGCATATAGAGATGTATATATATAATTATATATAATAGCAAAAACAAACCAGCCTAACCCAACCGGGCTCAGCCCAAACCGCAGTCAGCCCAGCCAGCGGGCCCAAGGCCCAGCCCCTGGCCAACAGGCCACTGGCCTGAGCCTCCCCTCCAAGCCAATCAATTTGCTCAGCAACCGAACCATTAAAATCCCCAGCCCGGCCTAAGCCATGGGCTTCTTGACTAATAAGCTGTGCAATATGGACTTTAAAAGTTGAAGATAGTGCTACTCTCAGCCGAGCAGCCCAATCTTCCCCCACACCCGAACCCAGCTATACCCGACCGACCCCCCGCGGCTTCATATAAGAGAGACTGAGTGGTTTTCGAAAAAAAACCCTAACGCCTCGACACAAACCCGCGCCACCGACCTCAGCCCTAGCCGTGCCCCTCCCCTGTGCGAGCGCACGCCGCCCTGGGCCACCGCTGGCCGGCCACGGATGGTCGCACGCGCGTACAGACGCGGAAGGGACGCGACGACAGCAGCAGTTTCGGGTCAGTTTCACCACGGTCTTTCTCCCTCGTCGTTGGACGAATCTCTGATCCACTTATATAGGTTCGAACACAACCCTACCCCCTTTAGATCCCTTCAATCGCTTTTAAACGTTACACGCTAGATTACCCAGAAAATCGACGCAAAGTCGAGGTAAATCCTTGTAACACCAAGTTTTCCAGATGAAGGTAATCTTGAAATTTTGTAATTATAATTATTAATTATTGATATTTATTTAAAATTATAATTTTTGATGATTTTTAATTATTTTTTTAACTATTTAAAAACTGCTTTAAGTCATGACTTGTGATTTTGACGTGCTGCTAGTGAAACCCTAGTGACTGTATGACCTAGAACCTAACCATGTCATTAGGATGATTTAATTATCATTTTTAGCCTAGGGATGATTTGGTCATTTTGACTTATTTGAATTATTTGATGATTTATTGAATTGGTGAATTCTAGGTTGACTTGACTTGTTGAGACCTAGTGAACTAGCCTAGAACCTAACCCTAGCCATGGTAACCCTAGTCTAACTTGAGTTAACCTATTTTAGTCATTAGTGAATAGTTTTAGAATGAGAGGATTTGGTTTAGTGAATTTAAGTCATGGCTTGTGGTTTCATGAAATGACTTATGGCTTAATTATTTAATTGATCATGACTTAAGCCCATGGGCCATTTAGTGAATCCTAACCCTAATTTTTGAGCTTATGAACAGCCACATAGGGATCCCCATCCTATATAAATACTTGTTCATTAGGGCTTGCCTTTTTTTATCATTCCAACACTTAGAGAAAAGAAAGGTAATTTTCCCCTTCCAAAAATCCCCATAAATCCATTTTTATTCCTTTTTAATGATAGTTTCTTGCATTAGAACCTAATACTCTCCTACTTTCTGATTTTGGGGTTGAATCCCAGCTTTGGATCAATTTGGGGCTTTTGCCATCAAGAGGAGGAATCCCCCATTTGAAGCCTTTCTAAGCTTTTTGCACATATAGGAAAAACCCTTTAAATTGATTTAAATTTTGGTTTTCTTTGCATGTAGGGCTAGATCTAGGAGTCCCCTAGGTGTCCCCAAAATTTGGGTGGATTTCGTGTTCGTTTGGTGTCCGTATCAGACACGTGTCGTAGTCTTGTGTAGGTGTTTGTTGAAATGCCTCAATGGATTGAATGTTAATATTTTTCAAAACTAATTATATAACTTGGTAGCTAATAATGTGTAGATTTCAGATCTGTAGGACTGAGTTGGTTTTAGGTCAGTTTTTGTGTCCAAAATGGACACGTACTCACCCACTGGACACTGCACAGGGGAGTGTTGTGCTACCCTGCTGCTCGAGCACTGTAGAAGCTAGGACACGACACGAGGATACGAGATTTTTGAGGAGAACCTAGGGGTAATGTCTGCTATGAGGTCTATAAAATTTGGAGAGGTATCGTTGAGTGGTTCGAGAGAAAAATCCCTCGTACTGGACTGCACGAGCACAGCACACACGCACACACTAGGCTCTGATATGGGTTTGGACACGACCTTGTGCACCACGTAGACAAAATGTAGACACTTCATCACCAAGCCCGACTATGGGCGAACACCTATACGTGAGCTCGACCCACCTCGAGCATTGTGTCGAGCCCACGAAGGCTCGACATGGCTGCACGAAGACTACTTTTTCCAGTTTTCTGATAAATTCGAATTTAGTTTTGGACACTTTCGTGTCCAGTTTTCTGGACATGAATGCACCCCTAGGACACGTACACATGTGTACTTTGTGTTGGCACAATCAAATTGATAATTTATTGGGTTTTAGTTTGAAAATTTGGTTTTCCCTAAATGTTCTGAAACAAAAACATATTTTTGATTTTTTGAGATTTGAATGTAGGTTAACTGTTGATTTTGTGTTCAATTCAAGCAAGATTACACTTGTGCACATCTGGAATTAGCTAACATGTTAAGGTTTGTGATTGGCACAGAAAATAAGCTCGAATTTGTATTTTGGGAATTCGAAATAGTTTTTCTGATATTGAAACTGTCAATACACTCATTCACTCATTGTATTGCTCACCATTGTCACTTGACACATTTTTGAACTGTTTTCCTGAGAATACAATGAGTTCATTTTACACACAATTACACATTGTTCACCCACACATTATACTGCATTCACTGCTAACACCCCATGGTATATGGCCTGTGCACTACATTACTCTGCCCACACACTTTACACTTGACATGCTGTTACATTTTCTTGACACACACCACTACTGCACATTGCAGGTCACTGCACTTGACATTGACACACACACGCAACACTGAAAGTTCATTTCCTATATGTTCCTGAGAAGGGTGTTTATGATTTCCTGAGATTAGATATTGTATGCATATAGTTACATATATATGTGTATATGTATGTGGAGTTCATGTGATTTGTGTGTCTCAGAGTGAGGGAAGGGAGAAGAGGGTAGCAGTAGCCTAGCAGCTGCATTAGGCAGTGCAAGCTTGGCTTGCTTAGCATTAGCAAGGTAGTAGCAGTAGGAGCAGTACAACAGTGAGACACTGCACTGCAATAGCAGTACAGTAAAAGCCTTGGCTGCCATGGTTTGGTTGGGTTGCCTTGGCAGGCCCTGCCTAGGCCAGGTTTGGCATTGGGTTGGATTAAGTTAGAAATGGAGTTAGGGATTTAGTTAGAGATTGAGTTAGAGTTAGAAGCTATATAGGTAATGAGATGGTTATATATATATGAGGGCATGTTAGATATGAGTTGGGTTGGATTGGTTAGGATAATGGGTTGGCCTTATATATGTATATAGGTGATGTGTCATAGAGTATAGAATATGGTATATAGATATGTCATGTGAGAGTTTGCATGTAAGGTTAATGGGATGTTGAATTTATGTATTGTGTTATACCTTACTATACATGGTTATAGATTATAACTAGTTAGAGTAGAGTTGGTTAGCCTATAAGTCCATGTACCACCTACACACACATATTGGTAATTGTACACATACTCTTAACCTTGCCTTCCCCTCTCTATATCCTTATAAATGTGTTGTATGTATATTGTGCTATATATATGCATATATGTGGATAGGTATTGAGGGTTAGAAGTATTGGGTAAGGAATAGGTTATACATCATAGAATAGATAATGGTTAGCTTACTTTGGAGTTGACCAATATTGGACTGTTGACCAAAGTCAACATTAAGGCCTAAATGTGACCAATTGACCCTTGCTAGCCTAAGTTTGACCAGTTGACCAAGATAGCCTTGTTGTTGATCTAGTTTGACTAGATATTGACTTGGCTTGACCCAGAGTTGACCAATTTTGACTTGGACCTAGTTTGACCTAGACATTTGACTAGGTTTGACTTAGAGTTGACTTTGACCTAGATTGACCTAGAAATCATGTAGATTGCATCGTAAACTTTATTTATCTTATTTTAAACACATTATAACCTGTATTTCTCTATTTAGGACATTGTGACTCTGGTGCAGACATCTGATATTATACTACTCTTTTCAGAGTAGCAGGCGAGTACATTCTCTCATAGTTCTCTCATTTATTTGTCAATTACTGTACTTCATTCTAGTTAGCTGTATGTAATTTTCTGTTACAAACACGTACTATTATTTCTGAATTCATGTATACGACACACATACTTACTCGTCTTACCTCTATTAATCGAATCACCATACGAATCACTATTCGAACCACCTATTCGTATCTTCATTTGCTGGTTGGACTTGTATTCGTCTTATGTGTTGGATTATGGATTCATTTGTATTAGATGGGCATGGAAATACTTGATTAGACATGTGAACATTTCCACAATTTGAACCACCCCCTGTGAATAATATTCGAACGATAGCCATTCCACACCCGACCAGGTGTGTGATGTGCCGGATTTACCCTTAGCCGTTTACATGTCTAACTAAGTATTTTAAAACACACTTGGAGAATTAATTCAAATTATTATTAGAACATCATGTGAATCACTATTCGTATCACCTTATTCGATTCACCTTATTAGAACAATGATTAGAATCACATTCGACTCATCTTATATTAGACTCACATTGGGATTACACTTGACTTATATTGTACCATCCGAACTCATTATGTTACTCTAGTTCAGCTACATCTTATTTTACATTCTTCTTTGCTATGTTTCTCTTCTTGTTTAGTTACCTTACTTTTCTTGTACCTTAACTGCTCTCTACATCATTACTTGTACAAACTGCCATTTTCATCAATACAACTGTCTATAACTGCTTTATAGTTCTCTGTCATTTACTTGGGATTTTTTGATGAATTTTACTCGTTCCTGTCCTGACTGGACCTGTTGAAAATATTACAGATGCTTGCCCTGAGGATATTTGCCCTACTTGCCTTGGAGCAGGAGATGGCTTAGCTACCTATGGCCCCGACACTCAGGAGTGATCGGGAGACTAGCTAGTAGACTTGGTTTAGTTTTTATGTTTTAGAACTTGAATTGTAATAACTGAGGTACGAGTTTGTATTTGAGTTTGTTTGAGATATTATTATTTAGTAGTTTTTAAATGTTGTTGTTTAGTCTTTAGTTATAAACTTCTGTGTTATCTTATCGTGCTTAAACTGTGATTGAGATTTCATTATATCTATACTTGTCCTCCGTTCGGAGTTGAGATTTGACAAGTACATTATATAATTGCGTGAGTTGTTGATTAGCTAGTAACCTAGGACAGCGTTCTACCGCCGACACTGCGGCGTAGGCTGGACGTACCCACTTCTCGTGCCCCTACACAGGGTGCGGGTCGTGACACATTTTTAGTGGTGGCCTATGCAGGTCGAGAGTCGCGTTAGTACGATATCGTTGTAGTACGGCGACTTAGTTGTACTGCTGCGAGCCTGCGATAGGATTGAGAGATAGGCTTTAACGGAGAGGTACTCAATCACAGTTAGGACTACTTGAGACGATTCCTGGGATGACCCTTGAGAATCTCATTATGAACTTCGATTTGAAAATTCTTTTCCTCTTGTTTTGATTCACCCTCACTCCTTGATGTTTAAAGGATCTTAGACTATTAACTTTCTTCATCGTTATCCTTATTTATATTTTGTCTATCTTATATTGCTAATTTAGCACCAATTTTGCAAGCTTATCTTATTCGAGCTTGATCATGACATATTTTATTGGGGGCTGGCACCCACTAACATATTGTCTAATCAGAACCGGTGCATGATGGTCTGATCAACCTATTGCACTTTGGTTCGCTTCTCATATATTATTCTACATGGAGGGAGACATAGTTAAATTTTCCCTAGAGTCTCATCCACGACAGCTTTGGCAATTCTCTTTTGAATTATTTCTATCGCCTATGAACCACGTATTGTACTTAATAGCATCGTCTTTGAACTCTTTATTGTTTTGCCTTTCGCATATTTCAGAAGGAAAAGGCACTGTACATGATAGATCAACCCAAGGTACCACGTTTAGTTTCCCTATCCAAAGGAAGAAATTGACTTATTTCTGTATCCTTGCATCATCCCTTAAATTCTAATTCCTTGATCATGACTAGTCGATTGGGTCAACCTCCTTATCATCCAGTATTTGGGATCTTATTCAATTGAATTAATTCAATTGTGACATGGATATCAAATCTTGGATACTCGTGCTCAGACTTCAATGGTTTCGTTCTCCATCTTGCCCAAACTTCAATATATCCTGAGATTGATCAACTTAGATCGTGTCTGGACTAAATCTTCTTTATATATTGTGTTATTGGATTTCAATGCAATTGACACTCGTGCCTTAAACTTTCGATTTGATCATCTTTGGAATGGTAATCCTTCATAATTAATTCCTAGTTGTCTTTACCAATTTCATATAGGATGGTAGACTGTCCCTTTACACCTCCTTTTGAGGGAGCTAGGCCACCTGCAGCTCAGCACCAGAGGGGTGGAGCTTTGCGATGGCGGTCGAGGAGACCGACGCTGCAGGTGATGGGTTAGTAGGTTTGTCCTTCTCATTCTTCCTTCCCACTTTTCTGTGTGATTTCATTAGTACCTGCCAGGATATAATTATGATTGCTAGATAGTGTAGCTACCCTGTTTGAGACTGTAGAATCGCGACCAGTAGGACAGTGTTGCATGTTATCTTTGACCTTGATTGTTGGGGGTTTGACCTAGTGGGGATACGATCATTTTAATTTCAAGGACGAAATTTTTCTAAGGGGGGTAGGATTGTAACACCCATTTTTTTAGATAAGGGTAATCTTGAAATTTTGTAATTACAATTATTAATTATTGATATTTATTTCATATTATAATTTTTGGTGATTTTTAATTATTTTTTTAACTATTTAAAAACTGCTTTAAGTCATGACTTGTGATTTTGACGTGCTGCTAGTGAAACCCTAGTGACTGCATGACCTAGAGCCTAACCATGTCATTAGGATGATTTAATTATCATTTTTAGCCTAGGGGTGATTTGGTCATTTTGACTTATTTGAATTATTTGATGATTTATTGAATTGGTGAATTCTAGGTTGACTTGACTTGTTGAGACCTAGTGAACTAGCCTAGAACCTAACCCTAGCCATGGTAACCCTAGTCTAACTTGAGTTAACCTATTTTGGTCATTAGTGAATAGTTTTAGAATTAGGGGATTTGTTTTAGTGAATTTAAGTCATGGCTTGTGGTTTCATGAAATGACTTATGGCTTAATTATTTAATTAATCATGACTTAAGCCCATGGGCTATTTAGTGAACCCTAACCCTAATTTTTGAGCTTATGAATAGCCACATAGAGATCCCCACCCTATATAAACACTTGTTCATTAGGGCTTGTCTCTTTTTATCATTCCAACACTTGGAGAAAAGAAAGGTAATTTTCTCCTTCCAAAAATCTCCAAAAATCCATTTTTATTCCTTTTTAATCCTAGTTTCTTGCATTAGAACCTAATACTCTCCTACTTTCTGATTTTGGGGTTTAATCCCAGCTTTGGGGCAATTTGGAGCTTTTGCCATCAAGAGGAGGAATCCCCCATTTGAAGCTTTTCCAAGCTTTTTGCACATATAGGTAAAACCCTTTAAATTGATTTAAATTTCGGTTTTCTTTGCATGTAGGGCTAGATCTAGGAGTCCTCTAGGTGTCCCCAAAATTTGGGTGGATTTCGTGTTCGTTTGGTGTCCGTATCGGACACGTATCGTAGTGTTGTGTAGGTGTTTGTTGAAATGCCTCAATGAATTGAATGTTAATATTTTTCAAAACTAATTATATAATTTGGTAGCTAATAATGTGTAGATTTCATATCTGTAGGACTGAGTTGGTTTTAGGTCAGTTTTTGTGTCCAAAATGGACACGTACTCACCCACTGGACACTGCACAGGGGAGTGCTGTGCTCCCCTGCTGTTCGAGCACTATAGAAGCCAGGACACGACACGAGGACACGAGATTTTTGAGGAGAACCTAGGGGCAATGTCTGCTATTAGGTCTATGAAATTTGGGGAGGTATCGTTGAGTGGTTCGAGAGAAAACTCCCTCGTACTGGACTGCACGAGCACAGCACACACGCACACACTAGGCTCTGATACGGGTTTGGACACGACCTTGTGCACCACGTGGACACAATGCAGACACTTCATCACCTAGCCCTACTATGGGCGAACCCCTATACGTGAGCTCGACCCACCTCGAGCACTGTGTCGAGCCCACGAAGGCTTGACATGGCTGCACGACGACTACTTTTTCCAGTTTTCTGATAAATTCGAATTAAGTTTTGGACACTTTTGTGTCCAATTTTCTGGACACGAATACACCCCTAGGACACGTACACATATGTACTTTGTGTTGGCACAATCAAATTGATAATTTATTGGGTTTTAGTTTAAAATTTTGGTTTTTCCAAAATGTTCTGATACAAAAACAGATTTTCGATTTTCTGAGATTTGAATGTAGGTTAACTGTTGATTTTGTGTTCAATTCAAGCAGGATTACACTTGTGCACATCTGGAATTAGCTAACATGTTGAGGTTTGTGATTGGCACAGAAAATAAGCTCGAATTTGCATTTTGGGATTTCGAAATAGTTTTTCTGATATTGAAACTGTCAATACACTCATTCACTCATTGTATTGCTCACCATTGTCATTTGACACATTTTTTGAACTGTTTTCCTGAGAATACGATGAGTTTATTTTACACACAATTACACATTGTTCACCCACACATTATACTGCATTCACTGCTAACACCCTATGGTATATGGCATGTGCACTACATTGCTCTGCCCACACTCTTTACACTTGACATGCTGTTACATTTTCTTGACACACACCACTGCTGCACATTGCAGGTCACTGTACTTGACATTGACACACACACGCAACACTGAAAGTTCATTTACTATATGTTCCTGAGAAGGGTGTTTATGATTTCCTGAGATTAGATATTGTATGCATATAGTTACATATATATGTGTATATGTATGCGGAGTTCATGTGATTTGTGTGTCTCAGAGTGAGGGAAGGGAGAAGAGGGTAGCAGTAGCCTAGCAGCTGCATTAGGCAGTGCAAGCTTGGCTTTCTTAGCATTAGCAAGGTAGTAGCAGTAGGAGCAGTGCAACAGTGAGACACTGCACTGCAATAGCAGTGCAGTAAAAGCCTTGGATGCCTTGGTTTGGTTGGGTTGCCTTGGCAGGCCCTGCCTAGGCCAGGTTTGGCATTGGGTTGGATTAAGTTAGAAATGGAGTTAGGGATTTAGTTAGAGATTGAGTTAGAGTTAGGAGCTATATAGGTAATGAGATGGTTATATATATATGAGGGCATGTTAGATATGAGTTGGGTTGGATTGGTTAGGATAATGGGTTGGCCTTATATATGTATATAGGTGATGTGTCATAGAGTATAGAATATGGTATATAGATATGTCATGTGAGAGTTGGCATGTAAGGTTAATGGGATGTTGAATTTATGTATTGTGTTATACCTTACTATACATGGTCATAGATTATAACTAGTTAGAGTAGAGTTGGTTAGCCTATAAGTCCATGTACCACTTACACACACATGTTGGTAATTGCACACATACTCTTAACCTTGCCTTCCCCTCTCTATATCCTTATAAATGTGTTGTATATATATTGTGCTATATATATGCATATATATGGATAGGTATTGAGGGTTAGATAGTATTGGGTAAGGAATAGGTTATACATCATATAATAGATAACGGTTAGCTTACTTTGGAGTTGACCAATATTGGACTATTGACCAAAGTCAACATTATGGCCTAAATGTGACCAATTGACCCTTGCTAGCCTAAGTTTGACCAGTTGACCAAGATAGCCTTGTTGTTGACCTAGTTTGATTAGATGTTGACTTGGCTTGACCCACAGTTGACCAATTTTGACTTGGACCTAGTTTGACCTAGACAGTTGACCAGGTTTGACTTAGAGTTGACTTTGACCTAGATTGACCTAGAAATCATGTAGATTGCATCATAGACTTTATTTATCTTATTTTAAACACATTATAACCTGTATTTCTCTGTTTAGGACATTGTGACTCTGGTGCAGACATCCGATATTATACTACTCTTTTCAGAGTAGCCGGCGAGTACATTCTCTGATAGTTCTCTCATTTATTTGTCAATTACTGTACTTCAGTTCTAGTTAGCTGTATGTGATTCTCTGTTACAAACACGTACTGTTATTTCTGAATCCATGTATACGACACACATACTTACTCGTCTTACCTCTATTATTCGAATCACCATATGAATCACTATTCGAACCACCTATTCGTATCTTCATTTGCTGGTTGGACTTGTATTCGTCTTATGTGTTGGATTATGGATTCATTTGTATTAGATGGGCGGAGAAATACTTGATTAGACATGTGAACATTCCTACTTTTCGAACCACCCCCTGTGAATAATATTCGAACGATAGCCATTCTAAACCCGGCCAGGTGTGTGATGTGCCGGATTAATTTACCCTTAGCCGTTTACATGTCTAACTAAGTATTTTAAAACACACTTGGAGAATTTATTCAAATCATTATTAGAATATCTTGTGAATCACTATTCGTATCACCTTATTCGTATCACCTTATTGGATTCACCTTATTAGAATAATGATTAGAATCACATTCGACTCATCTTATATTAGACTCACATTGGGATTACACTCGACTTATATTGTACCATCTGAACTCATTATGTTACTCTAGTTCAGCTAGATCTTATTTTACAGTCTTCTTTGCTACGTTTCTCTTCTTGTTTAGTTACCTTACTTTCCTTGTACCTTAACTGCTCTCTACATCATTACTCGTACAAACTGCCATTTTCATCAATACAACTGTCTATAACTGCTTTATAGTTCTCTGTCATTTACTTATGATTTCTTGATGAATTGTACTCGTTCCTGTCCTGACTGGACCTGTTGAAAATATTACAGATGCTTGCCCTGAGGATATTTGCCTTACTTGCCTTGGAGCAGGAGATGGCTTAGCTACCTATGGCCCCGACACTCAGGAGTGATCGCGAGACTAGCTAGTACACTTGGTTTAGTTTTTATGTTTTAGAACTTGAATTGTAATAACTGAGATACGAGTTTGTATTTGAGTTTGTTTGAGATATTATTATTTAGTAGTTTATAAATATTGTTGTTTAGTCTTTAGTTATAAACTTCTGTGTTATCATATCGTGCTTAGACTGTGATTGAGATTTCATTATATCTATACTTGTCCTTCGTTCGACGTTGAGATTTGACAAGTACATTATATAATTGCGTGAGTTGTTGATTAGCTAGTAACCTAGGACAGCGTTCTACCGCCGACACTGCGGCGTAGGCTGGACGTACCCACTTCTCGGGCCCCTACACAGGGTGCGGGTCGTGACAATCCTGCCCCGAGACAGGACAGGAATCAGTCCAAACACCCTGTATTTGCGGTCGATTTACGACCCGTGCGTTACGAATTTTGAAAATCTAATTGAATAGAGATTTAGACTACATAACCAGGTTTCCAACTCTTCTGTTAGTTTTAATTTTTGATAAATAGATAGTAAGATAAATTAGTTTGAAATCGGAGAAAAACCTGTTTTAAAAACTTAGAAAACCCATCGACATGACGTACGTTCCGCCATTCCGGGCAACGTGGTCGTGCACCGTAAGCATCGAAAGCTGCATAACAGCTTCGTGGTCGTGTGGGCTTTGACGGAATTCAAATTGGTCGCGTGTGCGCGACGAATTTGATGCGTATCCGTCGAAATTCACCGTATCGTACACTTTGCAAATTTCTCAATTAGTTGTGCACGCTCGTCAGATCGAGACAAAACTTGTGCTAGCAGGACCGTATCATTTTACTGGTCCTGTATGCCAAGTTTGGTCCAATTCTGAGACAGTTGATCGGATCGCCGTTTTGCGGGCCCCACGGTCCGACTCGACGGGCAATTTTGTGCACGGCCCGCCGGAATCCAACTTTGGACATACGATTGGGTTCGTATCGGAAAACTGGATCCGTAGACATGTAGTTTGACGACTTTAGAGACCGTTGACTCTGGCACGCTTTTCGGTGCAAAGCGGGTCCAACGGCGGACATCGTTTTGGCCCGAAATTACCGTTTTGCCCCTGTATCCAGAATTGGACTTAAGGACAGGCAATCCTAGCTATTTTGACTATTCTGAGAACATTGTAATGTTTATTTCAGCTTTTGGGGACTGTTGTACGGGTTTTGACTATTGTGGCACATTGAGTAGTTCGGATTGTCGGTTTCACCAGCACAGGACCACAGGCGAGTACAGTTTATTGTCTGCATTTCGATATTGATTTTCACTATATTTCATTGATTGGCCATTGGATATGTGATTATTTTCTATTATAAATTGTTGAGTCGGGAATGAGAAGTACCAACGATGTGTGATCTGACCTAGACCGTGTAGACAGTGATTTATTTATTTCATGTAGACAGTGTAGACGGTGATTTATTTATTTCTTGTAGACAGTGTAGACAGTGATTTATTTATTGCAAAGTAGACAGTGTAGACCGTGATTATTACTGTATTTAAACTGTGTAGATCGTGATTATTATTTTGTAGACGGTGTTTCTTTACTGCAATATTTTCTGTAGAGCGTGTAACTGTAGACCGTGTAATTATAGACCGTGTAACTGTAGACCGTGTAATTGTAGACCGTATAACTGTAGACCGTGTAACTTTAGACCGTGTAGACCGTGTCGCATAATTGTCCCGAGACCGATCACATATCAAAGGTACTTCTAACAGTTGGGGAAAGTATTTTGTGTCTATTTATTTACTATTGGTTTTCCGTATTTCTTATTTATTTTCAAACTCATGATTGATGTCTAACCTTTGTCATATAGTCATTTTTTTATTTGAAATTGTATTCAGTGAATTGTGCTCGTTCCATTCCTGACTGGAAACCATATTTTTCAGGTTAGCCGTGGATTCACTTAGCATGGAAGATACAGGGGTATTTGCAGACAAAAGTCTAGAGACTAGCTAGATAGTTGTGTTGTAGTCATTCTATAATTGTACAAGTTTATACTTTCTGCAAATGTAAAACTTGTGATCATTATAAATTAAATTAATTTTATGAATGAGCATTATTTGTGATTTTGGATCTTCATGGCCGTGACAGCGTACTACCGCCGACACTGCGGCGTAGGCTGGCTTGGACACGTCTCGTATTCGTTTAAAAAAAATGGGTGCGGGTCGTGACAAGTTTTTGTGGTGGCCCATGTAGGTCAGTTTTCGCAAAATATTGCGAACTCGTGATGGTACGTTAGTCGTACAATTGCGGGCCTGCGCCCAAGAAATACGCATTCACGAATTAAGATTAATTTAATTTAAGTGAATGACTAGGGCTAGGAGACCCCTATACAAAATTTATGGATGGGTAGTCTAGGCCATGGAATTTAGATGAGGAGTTATTAATTTTGATAGTTTGTTAGATCCCCATAGGTACACTATTACCTCTTGATAGGACGATTTGATCCAATGTAGATAGGTTATTCACTTGGTGGGACAGGGCTTCATAGAATTAATGATCTAACCTGATGAATTGTGTAAATCCTTCTCTTTGCCTCTTAAGATATCATCCTCATATCCTGTCGAATTGCCTGTGTAGTTTCTAATTGCCCTAGGAATTATTATTTTGTATAAATTCTGATTATTGTTATACCATACGAACCTCAAGTTAGTTTCGATCCAAAAGTTTTCCTCTGTGGTTTGAATACACATAGAATAGATATTAGAATGTTGTATTTCTTTTGTCCTCAGATATTTCTTTCCTGTTCAATCCTTTATTTTAAGGGTTGTGATTGATAGGACAAATGCTTACGCTCAAGTTCATGGTCAACTTGTTCGATTCTCTAGAAGCTCATGAATATTTTTAGATATAGTTAAAGGAATGTTAATTAACTTATAATGGCAGGACAGCAGCGCACTGTTGCCATTTAATTGAATTTTGGAGACTATGGATACACTGCAGCCAGCAGCGCACTGGCGAGACACAACCCCTAGGGGTGATATTAGTTTAAGAAAATATAGGTGATGGGATATTGCCGAAACTATGGCTAGTGGTCCTCTCTTGATCATAGATACCCTTGAGCCAATATTGGATAGAGTTAAGAAGGGTTCGATTTTGTATCATGTTGAGTTACGAAACCAAGGGTTTACCACAGCCAGAGTATACGGGCGAGGCGTAATCCGTGGTGAAATGACTTCAAACATGATTACAAGTTTGGGATACCATAGAGGATAGGACAATGCCATGCATGTCCCATAAGATCCAAAGCCGATATTAGTGGAAGTTTTGTAAGTTGGGTAGCTTGTCTCCCGACCTTGCATTCTGTAGTCCTTGTGATTTATTGACGAGAAAATTGATTGACACTAATAGGTTTACCAAGAATACAGAAGTTAGAGGTCATAACCCATTAGTCGACCAAGTCCTTGTGGATAAGAAGATAGTAGGAAGACTGTATAAGCAAGAACACCGGGTAAGGTTTGATTCTCATAAAACTCGAACTACTTGTGCCTTCTTTCAAAAATCTCGCATAATTGTATTCGACTATCTTACAAACGTTGCTGTTACAGCTTAGTTTCGCAAGCTCACTCTGTTCTCGAGCTTGATTCGAGGCATATGTTTAGTGGGGACGCCTGCTAACATATTGTCTAATCAGAATCATTGTATTACGGTCTGATCAACCATGATGCATTTGGTTCACTCTTTATCTAATTACCCTACGTGGATTGAGATATAGATGTCTCTAGGATCTCATCCACGACTGCTTTGACAATTCCCCTCGAATTGTACATTCGTCTTTGAATCGCGAAATTGTATTCAGTGACATCTCTCTTGAACTCTTTATTATTTTTGCCTTTCACCGATTGGAAAGACAGAAGCTCGTAATGGATAGATAGATACAGAGTATTCTCATGGCTATGATATTTGTATATGCAAGTGTAGCTACCATCGGCCAGCCCTGTGACTAGAACCTTGCCTTAAGTTGCTCGTCCTCTCTCCGACCCTAAACCTACTATCATGACATTCTAGTCATTAGAGTCCGAGAATGATTAGGATTTTTCCCCTTGACCAAATGCCAACGTAGGAGACTACCTATTCTCCAGAGACCAAATGTTGTGAGCCTCTAATCATTTGTTTGAAGCTTGCTTCAACTAGAACCCTTGTGACACTAGTCCGGCAGGTTTGACCCCAATAGAAATTCACGACTCAGTTGTTAGAAATCTTTTTATATGATGTGCCTTAGAGTTGGTTACCCCGTCGACAACTCATGTATACTGTGGACGGGTAGGTCATTCTATTTTATCGACCATGTGTCATTGCACACGCACTCGTTTTCCAATTATTGAGGAACGACCCTTGACTTGACTTATATCAACCGTATTCCGTTACGCCGTGCCTCATTCTTTATCAACAAGTGTCGGGGTACAGTATCCGGACTTTGAAATTCTTTTGCCCTCATTATTCCTAAAACCACGTCCTAGCTTCTAGGGTATGTAGACTGTAAGCCTTCTAAAATTTTGGGATATACGAGGATTACCGACTGATTAGAATAATTCCCATTAGGATAACGATTAGTGCCCATGGACTTCCACTTCCTATTTAGATCATTTTGTGTCCCCGGCCGTGCCATTAATAATCGGAGCACGAGACCAGCTGTTACCGTCCAATAAAGTTCATATGCAAGATCTAGACAAGTCCACATTCATCTAGGTATATTATGTCCCACTCAAACACGTCCCCTTGTACTCTATTTTTATGGTACGACTTTCAGGACGAAGGGACTAGCTATAACCCTTACGATAGTACTGGTATGCTTTCCGACTTCTACTAGAGTCTCAACTTTGACTCGAACCTTTCGACCCAATATATGGTTGTGATCTACTCGAAGCCCACTACGCACATGTCACTAGTGTATCACTCAATTGTGTCTTCTCATGCTACGTAAACACAAAAGTCATGGAAGACGTATTTTGGGCATTGGGAACCTAGCGAACCAACCCGACTGGCAACTAGCTCAACCACTTGGGTGGAAACTTATGCTAGGGTACCCTAACCTAGTAGAAATAGTTTTATCATAGGGATCTTGTCCAGCCCATATAGATTGAAATCCGAGGTTCATCCAACCAACGATCGATGTCCAATCTGAAGACCCATTAAGATCCAGTAAAATCCATACATACATACCACCATATTTGGACTATGAAGTTGAACCATTTGAAATAGGTTCCTATACCTAATATGTAGTCTCACCTTAGAATAAAAAGTCATTCGTAACCATTATTCCATCTACCTGGATGTCGGAATACGATCTGGTATTGCATTTATATCTCTTACTCGTGTGTTTAATAACCACGAAAAGGACCACAATCTTGATTTCTCAAATTTCATCCTATTATGGAACCTGTTTAGAATTTTAAGAACAAAATTTTCATATTGCATAGATTGCAAGACCCTCTGAGAAACGAAGGGTTCTTCGATCTAGCAAGTGACTGGACTAGAGTAGCCAATCCAGCAAATAAGTCAATAGTTTATAGACTTTCTTTCCATCTGCATCATCGGGTACCCTCTACCGCTCTTGGAAATTCATAAATGCTCTCGATTTTTCTTTCCTATCTTCCTGTCCTTCCTGTTTCAGAGTGACGAATGGTCACGCTTATTAGAATTCACCAATAATTCTTAGCTACCTGTGTAAATTGGTTGCTTGTTAAATTTTGGATTGCTTGATAGGTAGGAGAGGATTATAGATGCCATATGCTCTAGATATCTGTTGATAGGATTGTTAGCAATTAGTTAGATGGTTATAAGGTTTCAATGACCTGTGTTTCGAGGGAGTAGTGAGACCAAAGGTGGGTAGAAGTCCTCAAGGACTCGTAATTATGAAATGGCTAGGAGGAGGATATAAAATATTTTGAGGAATTAAATATGAGGAGATTAAAGTAATAGTAGACTTTGATTTTAAGGACTAGTTAAGAATTTGAATTTCGAGGACGAAATTATTTTAAGGTGGGTAGATTTGTAGCTCCCCTTCCCAAAATTTTTAAAAATATTTTATTATTATTTATTTTATTACCAATATTATCAAGAATAATATTATACGATATTAATTGATTATTACTGGTTATATATTATTGACAATAAATGTTATAAATATGTACGTGATCATATTTATATAGATAGGCTCTACCTAGGAACGATGCTTTTGGATTTATTTATAATTTATGGAGTATATTATATGAGTATATATATGAATATATAGATAAGTAAATATATGTAAATAGATATAAATAAATATATAAATATATAAATATATATATATATATATATTTTATATATATATATATATATATATATATATATATATATATATATATATATAGATGTGAGTGTATATGTTGATGTGAGTGTATATGTGTATATATAAATATATAGGGTATACGTGTATATGTATATAATAAATATATTATCTGTAGATATATATGTGCATATAAATACGTATAAGTATATGTGTGTGTGCATATAGATATATATATATATATATATATATATATATATATATATATATATATATATATATATATAATTATATATAATAGCAAAAACAAACCAGCCTAACCCAACCGGGGTCGGCCCAAACCGCAGTCAGCCTAGCCAGGGGGCCCAAGGACCAGCCCCTGGCCAACAGGCCACTGGCCTGAGCCTCCCCTCCAAGCCAATCAATTTTCTCAGCAACCGAACCATTAAAATCCCCAACCCGGCCTAAGCCATGGGCTTCTTGACTAATAAGTTGTGCAATATGGACTTTAAAAGTTGAAGACAGTGCTACTCTCAGTCGAGCAGCCCAATCTTGCCCTACACCCGAACCCAATTATACCCGACCGACCCCCCGCGTCTTCATATAAGAGAGATCGAGTGGTTTTCGAGAAAAAAAAACCTAACTCCTCGACACAAACTCGCGCCACCGACCTCAGCCCTAGCCGCGCCCCTCTCCTGCGCGAGCGCGCGCCGCCCTGGGCCACCGCCGGCCGGCCGCGGATGGTCGCACGTGCGTACAGACGCGGAAGGGACGCGACGACAGCAGCAGTTTTGGGTCAGTTTCACCACAGTCTTTCTCCCTCGTCATTGGACGAATCTCGGATCCACTTATACAGGTTCGAACACAACCCTACCCCCTTTAGATCCCTTTAATCGCTTTTAAATGTTACACGCTAGATTACCCAGAAAATCGACACAAAGTCGAGGAAAATCCTGCCCCGAGACAAGACTGGAATCAGTCCAAACACCCTATATTTACGGTCGATTTATGACCCGTGCGTTATGAATTTTGAAAATCTAATTGAATAGAGTTTTAGACTACATAACCAGGTTTCCAACTCTTCTGTTAGTTTTAATTTTTGATAAATAGGTAGTAAGATAAATTAGTTTGAAATCGGAGAAAAACCTGTTTTAAAAACTTAGAAAACCCATCGACATGACGTGCGTCCCGCCATTCCGGGCAACGTGGTCGCACACCGTAAGCATCGAAAGCTGTGCAACGTCTTCGTGGTCGTCTGGACTTTGACGGAATTCAAATTGGTCGCGTGTGCGCGACGAATTTGATGCGTATCCGTCAAAATTCACCGTATCGTGTACTTTGCAAATTTCTCAATTAGTTTGTGCACGCTTGTCAGATCGAGACAAAACTTGCGCCAGCAGGACCGTATCATTTTTCTGGTCCTGTATGCCAAGTTTGGTCCAATTCTGAGACAGTTGATCGGATCGCCGTTTTGCGGGCCCCACGGTCCGACTCGACCGGCGATTTTGTGTACGGCCCGCCGAAATCCAACTTTGGACATACGGTTGGGTTCGTATCGGAAAACTGGATCCGTAGACATGTAGTTTGATGACTTTAGAGACCGTTGACTCTGGCACGCTTTTCGGTGCAAAGCGGGTCCAACGGCGGACATCGTTTTAGCCCAAAATTACCGTTTTACCCCTGTGTCCAGAATTGGACTTAAGGACAGGCAATCCTAGCTATTTTGACTATTCTGAGAACATTGGTAATTTTTATTTCAGCTTCTGAGGACTGTTGTACGGGTTTTGACTATTGTGGCACATTGAGTAGTTCGGATTGTCGGTTTCACCAGCACATGACCACAGGCGAGTACAGTTTATTGTCTACATTTTGATATTGATTTTCACTATATTTCATTGATTGGCCATTGGTTATGTGATTATTTTCTATTATAAATTGTTGAGTCGGGAATGAGAAGTACCAACGATGTGTGATCTGACCTAGACCGTGTAGACAGTGTAGACAGTGATTTATTTATTTCTTGTAGACAGTGTAGACAGTAATTTTTTTATTTCTTGTAGATAGTGTAGACAATGATTTATTTATTGTAAAGTAGACAGTGTAGACCGTGATTATTACTGCATTTAAACTGTGAAGATCGTGATTATTATTTTGTAGACAGTGTTTCTTTACTGCAATATTTTCTGTAGACCGTGTAACTGTAGACCGTGTAATTGTAGACCGTGTAACTGTAGACCGTGTAATTGTAGACCGTTTAACTGTAGACCGTGTAACTTTAGACCGTGTAGACCGTGTCGCATAATTGTCCCGAGACCGATCACATATCAAAGGTACTTCTAACAGTTGGGAAAAGTATTTTGTGTCTATTTATTTACTATTAGTTTTCCGTATTTCCTGTTTATTTTCAAACTCATGATTGATGTCTAACCTTTGTCTTATAGTCATTTTCTTTATTTGAAATTGTATTCAGTGAATTGTGCTCGTTCCATTCCTGACTGGAAACCATATTTTTCAGGTTAGCCGTGGATTCACTTAGCATGGGAGATACGGGGGTATTTGCAGACAAAAGCCTAGAGACTAGCTAGATAGTTGTGTTGTAGTCATTCTATAATTGTACAAATTTATACTTTCTGCAAATGTAAAACTTGTGATCATTATAAATTAAATTAATTTTGTGAATGAGTATTATTTGTGATTTTGGATCTTCATGGCCGTGACAGCGTACTACCGCCGACACTGCGGCGTAGGCTGGCTTGGACACGTCTCGTATTCGTTTTAAAAAAAATGGGTGCGGGTCGTGACACCCTATGCGCCCAAAGGGGTATTATGCGCCTACAGTGAAATCAGTGTATTTTTTACCTGTGGGCGCATAACAGTCATTACAGTGTAAAATGACTGTAAATAGAGGGCGTCCCCCTCTACAAAAACGGACAGAACGGAGAGCATTTCAAAAGCCAAATTGCTGCCCTTTTTGCCAGTGAGCCGAGAGTTAGCAATTTTCTTAGGTTTTCTCCCACTTTTGTAAATCGGAGTGTCAACCGAGTAAAGGAGCAACTGTCGCTCGATCTCTATCGCCCCATTCCCCAGAATTCTTTTTGTACTCGGGGATCCTCAGTGTAGGATCTCTCAGGCATACTCGATTTGTGGTATCTTGCGCCAATAAGAAAAGACAGCATTTTTTCTACTTTTTTGTGTGTGTCCACAAAAATGGTGACTTTGCTGGGGACTACCTTTTTCTCTGACGAGAAGGTGGTGACGCAATCCGATACCGATAAGGTGGGGAGCACTCAGAAGATGTTGATCGTAAAGTTCGATCAGCAGGAGTTTGAAGAGATGCTCTCGAGGGACGGCTCTACTTCCTCAAAATCAGCAAAGCAAAACAAGTCTCGCAAGACTTGGCTTCCGAAGGCTCGCGCTGCATATCCTGCCAGTGTTGTAGAAGATATGCAACCGAAGGAGAACTCCGTCCTGGGGGCACGTAATCCTTCCATGGCAGCTCTCAACGCGAAGAGGGCGCATACCGTTCTAGGCTCTACTAGCCCAGCGACTTATAAAACCCCTCAAAAATTTAAAAGAATATTTGAATTTAATTATTTTGGATTTTATTTAATTCTAATTTATTTTTATCTTATTTATATTACATAAAAGGACTATAGTCATAGTTGAGTTTGAATATACAAGACGACTATAACGTATGGCATGCCTAGCGTAGTCGGGTGCTTTAACTAGCATGCTAGCCATGTTAGAAATGCCATGGTCATACTCTAGTCTTTTGCATGTTAACCATTCAAATTATGGCACAAGTTATATTTTTATTTAATTAATTAGTTAAGAAAGCCTTTATGACTTTTTAGGAGACCCGGTTGTACCAATCCTTCCCAAACCTCTTTCAAGCCAAACCCAACTCTATGTAGGCATGTTGGGCATTAAAATACATTAATAAACAGATATATATTTTATATTTATTCAGATTTTGGAATTGTATTTATATATATGGATCTAATTAGTTCTATATTAGGGAAGACCTATTTATATCCTTAACCAAATCAATTAGCCAACTCACCAAACAACCAAACCAATCAAGTGGACCCCCACCATTAAGTGGTCATCCAAGCAACCCCTCTCATGGCTAAACACCCGTAGGAAAAGGATTCCCACTCCTTTTCATACATGCAACCTAATAAAGCCCATATATATACATCAACTTAGCCCAAATCCTAACCCTAACCTAATTCCTCCTTTCTTTTCACCTCCATAGCCGACCACCCCTTTCCCTCTCCATATTTTTGGCAACACTTCTCCCCCCATAGCCTCCATACATCATCTTCTCCATTGCACATCTCTCCATCCTTCACAAAAACTCATCTCCTCTACCATACATCCACTAAACCCCTCAAAACAAACCCTAAAAACTTTATCTTTTCTATCCAACCATCTATAGCCATTGATAATCCTTTCATATATACTGACCAAAAGAAGATTAGCAAGCCAGGATAGCAAGAAAGGTTGGAACTTTGGCGAGGAGAAGTCGTCACAACCTCTCCAGCAAGGACCTTTGGTAAGAAATCCTAATCTTTCCATCTCAAATCCTTACTACAATTCTGTAGAAAATATGTTATTAAATCTGTAGAAATCATATTTTGGTGGCTTTTGTTATGTATAATCATCCATAAATATTTCATGAAATATAGGCGTAATATTTATGTTTCGGTATCATCAAAATTTACCCCATTGTGAAGGAACTATGAGTTATTGTGCCTATTCTTGAAATTGAATTTTATGTGTGTTCATGTACATAAATTAGGATTTTTAAGTATTTTTCTATGAATTTATCAACTCAAATCTGGTCGAAATTTTTTTAGATCAAAACTAGCTAATTTCGGTTAACCGGCTGACCTAGAATGTCCCAAAGTTGTAGTATAACTCAACCCTTGTACCTATAATATTATTCTGTGAAATAAGGTATTTTATTATTTTTTAAAATATATTTTTAGTTATTTTAGCAATTTTGGGTCATTAACTATGTTCCGGGCAAGTTTCGGGTAGACTAGTTGACTTACTAATCAACTAGTCATAAATGTCTTTAGAAATATTAATTCTAGAATTTTAGAGATAAATCTGTAGAAAATTATTTTAAATATTATTTTTATGATTTTTATATAATTTTTAAATATGTTATTGAAGTAGGGGCAAAACCGACTAATTAAGGGTTGAAAACCCCTAAAACTGTGTTTCGATGTCTCGTGGAACCTGTGTGTGATTGTATGGATCTGAATGGTTCCACGAGAGATTGAATATAATTTGAACATGTTACTTTGACTAATTAAGTCGTATCGTAAGTTTCGTGAGTAGTGACTTAATTTAGTTAATTAATTATCTAGGAGCGTCGGGTTCCGGAGGCGTGGACGCGGGAGCGGCGTTTCATATTCACAGCACGGAATCAGGCAAGATATCTTGCCACCTTACTCTGTGATTTATATATTCTTATTTTTGGTATTTTTTATTTGTTGATATTATAAAACTGTGCATCCAAGTCACACTTGGGTGCAAGCGGCTTTGTCGGTCGTTTTTCTCACTTTTATTTATTTTTCTTGCATTGACTTAGTCTAGTGACCACCCCTTTGTTGATGAGGTATTGGTATATCTCATGCGGCATTGACACATACTTTATCACATGATGTGAGTCGCATGTATGACACGTACTCGCGTAGTCGGTCGGCCACTGATACGTATAAGGCTTACGACGGTTAGCAGTAACTGCCAATATAATTGCCTGCTAGTAGACTTGGCAGTTACTAGAGGTTTCTATGAGTCATGGATGTGACCCTACTAGGCATTGGATGGGGAAAACAGTTCCTTAACGTATAGGCCACGTATGCACTTTCCTATTATTGTCGGTTATCTCCATTGGAGATACGGTCCTGGATCCTGATACCTAATTTCCTGGTGGCCTTTGACATTCGAGGAATGTTATGCTTTGAGGTCCCGGGTATCCTGATGGGACCATACCTGAGTTCATGTACCTGAGCCAGAGTGCCCATGCGTTGAAGGTTTGTTCTTAACTGCATTTTCACTGTAGAATTGGTAGGCACCCTATTGCATGCATCCCCTTTTACTCTCTATTATATATCACAGATTATATGACATGCTCTTTATGTATCTTGTTAGGTCCCTCTGAGGACCTGGTTATCTCTCCAGGTGTGTGCTTTGTGACTTTTTGTAGGTGTTCTAGCCAAGACCGTGATCTTCTCCATTTCTTCGAGGATGATTGCTCTTGGTTCATCTTGCCATTTTTTGATCATTTTTTTGTATATCTTCTTTCATTTAAATTGGTTGGTAGTAGATTTTTCTCCGCCCACTACATGTATAAATGACAAATTCTTGAGTTGATTATAATATTATTCTTTATTGTTGTGGATGAGATTTAGTTATCATGGTTTATTGTATTTTACAGCTTATGTATACATACAGGGTTCCATACATTGGAGTATACTTCGTATGTATACAGCTGGCATGGCTACGTACTTAGTCCTAAGTATTTTGGGACTAGACGTTACATATTTTTGTGGTGGCCCATACAGGTCAAGTTTGTCACTTCGGTTACGTTACTGTACCGATGTGAGCCTGCATATAGGATTAGGATATAGGAATCTCATCCATAAGCTTGACTTCCTCCCTTGATTCCAAATCTTGAACTCGCGTCCGATTACCTTGACTTCCTTCTGCTTGATTCCTTTCACTGTAAATCTTATCTTCTTTCGTGCTGAATACGGAGGTTAGGAGATAACTCATATGAGTATACGTGTTATATTCCTGATTTACTCTATTAGTTGACTTTATAAGTTGAGTAGTAGGACTACAACCTACCACCCGTATCCTTGTAACCTAGTATTAAAGTGTAACAGACTGATAATGAATATAGGCTAGTATAGGAGAGATGTTTACCTAGAATATAGAGATTTTGTAGCCCATACCCATTGGTCAACCAAGGCCTGATACAAGAACCAATAGGATGAATGTATACGCAAGCACACCAGATAAGACTTAGATCATTGTGAAACTCGAACTATTTATTACTGCCTTCAACGTATTCTCCCGTACCTATACTTTAAACTACCATGAATGACGACGCTATTTATTGCCTAGTTTTATAAGCTTATTCTTTGTCGAGCTTGTTCAGGACACATGTATATTAGGGACGCCCACAAGCATATTGTCTAATTAGAATTAATGTATTATGGTCTGATCAACCAAAGTGCACTTGGTTCGCTCATCATATGATTATCCTACGTAGATTGGGATATAGAGGTATCTAGGATCTCATCCGCGACTGCATTGCCAATTTCTCTTGAATTACATATTCGCCTTTGAATCATGTAATTGTATTCAATGACATCTTTCTTGAACTCTTTATTGTTTTTGTCTTTCACTGATTGGAAAGACGAATGCTCGTATTTGATAGATAGATACAGAGTATCCCCATGGCTACGGTAGTTATATGAACAAGTATAGCAACCATCGGCCAAGCCATAAAACTACAATATTGCCTAAAGTTGCTCATCCTTCCCTCGACCCTGATACTAATATCATGACCTTCTAGTCATTTGAGCTTGAAAAATGAGTAAGATCTCACCCTTGGGTAAACCACAAACCTAGGAGACTATCTAATCTCTAGGAATTAATTTTTGTGAGTCTCAAAATATTTATCTTGATTCTTGGCTTAACTAGCAACCCGTATGCCTTAACTCAAACCTTACTTGACTAGGCCCCCACAGTTTAGACAGAGAAGAATAGACCAAAACAAGGACAAGCATTGCAAGGACTGTGGTAGACACCCAATCCACAATTAGAGATTCAGCAGATGTTACTCTAGGTACAAAATTCTATTATCAAAGAAGTGACTTAGTATTAGAACAACACATTCACCAGCTTAGCCAGCCAAAATCTGTTGCATGACGCCCCGTCATTATGTTGTATTAGTAATCAACAAGTGATGCATGAGCACTACATTCAATACCTCTAGAACCCTTGTGACTATAGTCTGGCAGGTTTGACACAAATAGAAATTCATGACTTAGTAGTTAGAGATCTTTCCCATGACATGCTTTAGAGTTCGTTATCCCACCGATAGACTCTCGTATACCATGGACAAGCGGGTCAATCCATCTTATCAACTCAGGTACCACTGTACGCGATCATTTCCATTTATTAGGACTTGGGTTACGATCCTCGAAACTGATTCACAACTACCATATCATGTTATCGATCATATCGTGACTTATTATTACCAAAGGTCAAGGTACGATGTTGCGACTCAAATATTCCTAACCTTATTATTTCTAAAACCATGTCCTAGTCTCTAGAGTGAATAAATTATAAGCCATACTTACATTTAGAAATTAGGGGATCACCGATTGATTGAGGTAAATTGGTTCTCACTAGGATGATAAATTAGTGACTCGTGAACTCCCACTTTCTTTTTAGATCTTTTGGTGTCCCTTACCGTGACTTTGATATTTGGAGTGTAATACTAGCTGTTATCTTCCAACAAAATTCATATACAAAACTTAAACGAGTCCACCTTCAAGTAAACATATCATGTCCCACTCAAATACATCTCCTTGTACTATATTATTATCATATGACTTTCAGGTCAAAAGGGACTAGCGATAACCCTTACCATAGCACCGATGTACTTTCCGACTGCAGTTAGAGATCCAACCTTGACTCAAATTTATTGGCCCAATATATGGTTGGGATCTACTCGAAGCCCTCTACGCACATGCCACTAGTGTGCCACTCAATAAAGGCCTCATGTACTACTTAAACATAAAAGTCACGGAAGGCGCATCGCATGACTTACAGATCCTATTCTACCAACCCGATGGAAAATTTGTCCAACCACTTGAATTTGAACCTGTTCTACATTACCCTAACCTAATAGGGATGGTTTAAAATTCCACAAAATTTTGTCTAGCCATTATAGACTAAAATCTAAAGTTCATGCAATCAAAGATTGAAGTCCAATTAGGGAACCTATTGAGACTAGTTAAACCCATCATAGTCCATCGCCATATTGGGACTATAAAACCAAACTTGATGAAATAAGCCCTCACCCTTATTATGTAGGCCCCACCTCTTGGCTCACTAATTCTCCTTCCATAGATTTCGTAACTGCATCTCTTCGTAGCCTATGTTATGCATCTCTCGGTACCAAGTTGCTTCCGGATATACTTGACCAAGACCTCTCATACTGTATTGACCAAACATAGTTAATATATGGACCATATTAAATAGATAATACCTAGACTTCCTATAGAATCCGTGACTATGATTGGAAATACCTCATACTTCCATATACCTCTTTGAAATTTGACCTTCTCAGAAGCCCTATTACTGTGCTTTCTCCGATTAACCAACTTCTATAAGTTGGGTAGAACATTGAACTTATTATACTCTACCTCCGAGAATGGGGTTACAATCGTGACCGTTCTTCCTCTGTTTAGAATTTATTAAACGATCTTTTATTTTTCATTTTATACCCCTTTGCTCACGCGTTTAGATAACTATGATAACAGATTGCAACCTAAATTCTTCAAGTCAATCATAGAATCATTTTTGTTTAAATCAAGAGTTAAATTTTTGAGGCAAATAGATCGCAAGCCTCTCTAAGAAACATAAGATTTTGGAATTAGCAAGTGGTTGGAAATGATTGGTTCCAATTAGGTAATAATTCAATGGTTCATAACGTCAACCCATATTCGTATCATTTGATACCCTCGACCGTGATTTTGATAATTGAAGCACAACACTAGTCTTTTCCTTTCGATAAAGTTCACACTCACGAACTAGACTAGTCATGCTACTAACATGACATACAGTTCCCATACAAACGAACTTTCCAGTGCTCCATTTAAGAGAATATTTGAATTTAATTATTTTGGATTTTATTTAATTCTAATTTATTTTTTCTTATTTATATTACATAAAAGGACTATAGTCATAGTTGAGTTTGAATATGCAAGATGACTAGAAAGTATGGCATGCCTAGAGTAGTCAGGTGCTTTGACTAGCATGCTAGCCATGTTAGGAATACCATGGTCATACTGTAGTTCTTGCATATTAACCATTCAAATTATTGTACAAGTTATATTTTTATTTAATTAATTAGTTAAGAAAGCTTTTATGACTTTTTAGGAGACCCGGTTGTACCAATCCTTCCCAAACCTTTTCCAAGCCAAACCCAACTCTATGTAGGCATATTGGGCATTAAAATACATTAAGAAACATATACATATTTTATATTTAATCAGATTTTGGAATTATATATATAGATCTAATTAGTTCTATATTAGGAAAGACCTATTTATATCCTTAGCCAAATCAATTAGCCAACTCACCAAATAATCAAACCAATCAAGTGGACCCCTACCATTAAGTGGTCGGCCAAGCAACCCCCCCATGGCCGAACACCCCATAGGAAAAGGATTCCCACTCCTTTTCATACATGCAACCCAATAAAGCCCATATATATACATCAACTTAGCCCAAACCCTAACCCTAACTTAATTCCTCCTTTCTTTCCACCTCCATAGCCGACCACCCCTTTCCCTCTCCATATTTTCGGCAGCACTTCTCCCCCCATAGCCTCGATACATCTTCTTCTCCATTGCACATCTCTCCATCCTTCACAAAAACTCATCTCCTCTATCATACATCTAGGGGTGAGTATTCAGTATATTCGGTTCCAACCGAACCGAATAACCAAAAACTGAATTGGACCGAAACCGAATATGCAAAACCGAAACTGAACCCGAACCGAATTGGTCAATAATCGAACTGAACCGAACAGAACCGAATTAAATCGGTTCGGTTTTCGGTTTTTGGGTTTATTTGTGTTTTTTTTTTGTTAATATATATAATAACTAAATATACCTAGATATATTTATTATATACCTATAGTATATACCTATATATATACCTATAGTATATACCTATAATTAACACATATACATATATATATATATATATATATATATATAAATATATATATTTTAATATATATATATATAAATATATATATATATATATATATATATAAATATATATATTTAATATATATATATATATATATATATAATATATATATATATATATACATATATATATATATATATATATATATATATATATATACATATATATATATATATATATATATCCCCTTCTCCAGAGCCGTGCCACCCGCCGGAGGTCCCTGCTGGTTCCGCTGCCCCCCCCCCCCACGGCGGACCTGGCCGCCCTTTTCCCTAAGCCGGCAGCTGTTCTGATGCCTTTTTCCCAGAATTCCTGGGCCGCCCCTCGCCGGTGACCGGCCCCCCCCGTGCGCCGGCCCCCCCACCGGGCTCGGGGGCCGTGCCCACCCCCTCCGCGGCTCTCCCCCTCCAGATCGCTCCCTAGTCCGAGGTCCAGCGCTCACTCGCCGTGACCCCCTCGCCGTGAGTGGTATTCTTCCTCCCCTTCCGGTGGGTGTGCGGAAGTTGTCGTCGCGCCCTTCTGGCCCCCTCCTCCCCTCCGCAGTGGTTTTCCTCTCGGCCGGTGCGGAGTAGGGCAGGGCGCCGGCCTCCTCGGGCAGTCTGTCGAGCGCGCCTCGGGCAGTGCGAGCGCGCTCCCCTCGCCGGCCCCCTCCCTTCTCCCTCTCTCTCCCCTCCGTCCCCGCCGGGGCCCCCTCCGCCTCTGTCGCCGGGGCCGAGCCCCCCCGTCGGCTCCCCAACGGTCGGAACCCCCCCCCCCCGCGCAGCAGACCCGAGGCGCTCCCTCGGGCTCCGCCCACCGCCTCGGGCCCCGCGCCCCTTCGTACCACGTGCGTCCTTCGGGCCACGTGGGCTTCTCCCGCCATCTTGAGTCCTTTTGTTTTTTGGTTTTCCTTTCGTATTTTGAATCCGGGTCAGCCCTTACGGGACCCGGTCGTTGTACTGCTCATTTTTCAATATCAATGGTTTGGTTCAAATATATATATATATATATATATATATATATATATATATATATATATATATATATATATATATATATATAAACTAAATTTTCTTATTCGATTTTCGGTTTTGGGCCGAAACCGAAACCCAAAACCGAAACCAAAACTGGATAAAAAAATTTAGCATTTTCGAAACCGAAAAGATTTTTTTTTAAAATCGAACCGAATCTCTTATTCGTTTCGGTTCGATTTTCGGTTCAAAACCGAATAATGCTCACCCCTACATACATCCACCCAACGCCTCAAAACAAACCCTAAAAACTCTATTTTCTCCATCCAACCATCTACAGACATTGCCAACCCTACCATACTCACCAAAAGAGGATTAACAAGCAAGGATAGCGAGAAAGGTTGGAGCTTTGGCGAGGAGAAGTTGTCACAACCTCTCTAGCAAGGACATTTGGTAAGAAATCCTAATCTTTTCATCTCAAACCCTTACTACAATTCTATATAAAATATGTTATTAAATCTGTAGAAATCATATTTTGATTGCTTTTATATGTATAATCATCCATAAAGGTTTCATGAAATATAGGCGATAATATTCATGTTTCGGTAGTATCAAAATTTACCCCATTGTGAAGGAACTATGAGTTATTGGTGTCTATTCTCGAAAATAAATTTTATGTGTGTTCACATACCTAAATTAGGATTTTTAAGTATTTTTCATGAATTTAGAAACTCAAATCTGGACGAGAAAATTTTAGATCAAAACTAGCTAATTTCGGGTAGCAGCTGACCTAGAATGTCCCAAAGTTGTAGTATAACTCAACCCTTGTACCTATGATATTATTCAGTAAAATAAGGTATTTTATTGCTATTTAAAATATATTTTTGATTACTTTAGCAATTTTGTGTCATTAACTATGTTCCGGGCAAGTTTCGGGTAGACTAGCTGACTTAGTAATCAACTAGTCATAAATGTCTTTAGAAATATTAATTCTAGAATTTCAGATATAAATATGTAGAAAATTAGTTTAAATATTATTTTTATGATTTTTATATGATTTTTAAGTATGTTATTGAAGTAGGGGCATAACCGACTAATTAAGGGCTGGAAACCCTAAAACCGTGTTTCGATGTCTCGTGGAACCTGTGTGTGATTGTATGGATCTGAATGGTTCCACGAGAGATTGAATATAATTTTAACATGTTACTTTGACTAATTAAGTCGTATCATAAGTTTCGTGAGTAGTGACTTAATCTAGTTAATTAATTATCTAGGAGCGTCGTTTTTCGGAGGCGTGGACGCGGGAGCGGCGTTTCATATTCACAGCGCGGAATCAGGCAAGATACCTTGCCACCTTACTATGTGGTTTATTTATTCTTATTTTCAGTTGTTATTTTCAGTATTTATTATTTGTTGATATTATAAAACTGTGTGTCTAAGTCACACTTGGGTGCAAGCGACTTTGTCGGTCGTTTTTCTCGTTTTTATTTATTTTTCTTGCATTGACTTAGTCTAGTGACCACCCCTTTGTTGATGAGGTATTGGTATATCTCATGTGGCCTTGACATATACATTATTACGTGATGTGAGTCACATATAGGACACGTACTCGCGTAGTCGACCGGCCAACGATACGTATGTGGCGTGCGACGGTTAGGAGTAACTGCTAATAGAATTGCATGCTAGTAGACTTGGCAGTTACTAGAGGTTTCTATGAGTCGTGGATGTGACCCTACTAGGCATTGGGTGGGGAGAACAGTTCCTTAACTTATGGGCCATGTGTGCACTTTTCTATTATTGCCGGTTATCTCCACTGGAGATACGGTCCTGGATCCTGATACCTGATTTCCTGCTGGCCTCTGACATTTGAGGAATGTTATGCTTTGAGGTCCCTAGTATCCTGATGGGACCAAACCTGAGTTCCTGCACCTGAGCCAGAGTGCCCATGCGTTGAAGGTTTGTTCTTAACTGTATTTTCACTGTAGAATTGGTAGGCACCCTATTGCATGCATCTCCTTTTACCCTCTATTATATATCACAGATTATATGGCATGTTCTTTATGTATCTTGTTACGTCCCTCCGAGGACTTGGTTATCTCTCCAGGTGTGTGCTTTGTGACTTTTTCCAGGTTTTCTAGACAAGGCCATGATCTTCTCCATTGTATCGAGGATGATTGCGCTTGGTTCGTCATGCCATTTTTTGATCATTTCCTTGTATATCTTCTTTCATTTAAATTGGTTGGTAGTGGATTTGTCTCCGCCCAACTACATGTATCAATGAAAAATTTATGAGTTGATTATAATACTATTCTTTATTGTTGTGGATGAGATTTAGTTATCATGGTTTACTGTATTTTACAGCTTATGTATACATACGGGGTTCCGTACATTGGAGTATACTTCGTATGTATACAGCTGGCATGTCTACGTACTTAGTCCTAAGTATTTTGGGACTTGGGCATTACACGACTTTCCTCTTGTGTAATCAACAACAGAGTGTTCAACACTCGAGACTAGGCAAAAAAAAATACTACAATGCCAACAATCAAAGTGTTCAACGCTCTAAACAAACTCAGCGAGGCTCGCAAACGAAGAAGGCAAAACTGGGAGAAAACATCACTAATTTCCAAAGCATACGCCCAGAGCTATGCGCCCAAGGAAGTATGTAGGCGCATAACTCTGGCCAGAGAACTTTTGCCTTCGATAGACTATGCGTCCAGGGCCATGTGCCCAGGGCAATGTGCCCAGGCTCTAATGACTCATTCTATGCACCCATATCCAGGAGGGCCAGGCATGCTGCCAGGACTTCAAAAAAGCATGCGCTCAAGGGCATGCTCCAGGGTCTATGCGCCCACAGCAAAAAAATAGACCCCACCGCGTATAACACGGGGCTGTCTTCAAGGTCATCACGGAAATTAGGTGTGGGGGTTGCCCCTGCACATGAACTAAGTCCGGTTGTGGCAACTCCCTTTACAAACCCATATACAAAGCTCGGCGATGCATGTGATATGGGTTTTAAGGTAAAACTCCCTTCCGCCGATTTACGCGACATAATAGATCATAAGCGTAAAGCGAGGGAGGATACTACAATTCATGGCGTACATCCGTGCACCAGTATTGTCATCAGTTGTTGCTGCTCCAAAGCAACGAAGGTGCCTCCGAGGCAGTCCGTGTTTCGATGACTGCAACACTCAGATGATAAAAAACCGCTATGTGTTTCATCCTACATGGCTTCATGGGGTCCTCCTTACGGGAGCCCCTATCAAAGAAGGTGGACCACTAAGCCAATTTTTTTCTCTCAATTCTACGAACAGAAGAAGAAGAAGTTTGCCAATAAACAGCCAGCGAGCTGTCTACATCTGAAGGAGTCTATATGGTAACTCGGTCAAGGACGAGATTCCGTATAGATGACAAGGACTCCCAAGCTGGGGGTGATGATCCTTCAGATGGGGGTAGTATTCCCTCAAAATCTGATGCAGATGACCTTCACACCGGGGATAGCCTTCCAGATGACGGGGGTAGCCTTGCAAATGACGATAATCTCTTCGAGTCCGACGGTGACTATCTACCTCTCCTGCATGAAGACAAGGGTCTTTTCAACTCAGGGACAGACAGTATCAACACCAGTTGTACTGTCTTCTCTATTCATCCTCGTATGTTATCTGCGTACATGGCGGATGGAGAGAGACTTGAAGAAGCCAGTGATCAGACCAACAAGCGACTAGAGAGTCTTGAAATGAAATTTGCCAAGATCACTGAAATGCTTACCAGTATCATGGCAATCCAAACTGCTGGGGCTGTTCCTCCACCTCAATCGAACGTCTCAGTACACGCTAGTCTGGCTCATAGCAACAACCCTCCTTCACTACAAAAGGAGTATCATTTCGTTGCGCCTCGTCCAAATCCCGAAAATGCTGGAGATGGTCCTTCGCCAACGACGCTTGACAACCGTACAGCAGCCGTTTCTCAACATCTGCTCAATCAGCAAGATGCAATTGATTCTCTTGTTGCCCGTCTCGATACCATCTCACACAAAGACGAGATTCAGAAGATAGGAATATCTCAACCTTATCCTCCTAAATGGGAGAATGCTACTTGCCCTCCTAACTACAAGCCACTGATGCTAAATTCATTTGACGGGATAACTTCTCCTTGCCAACACATGACATACTTCAACATACAAACTCTGTACTTACCAAGGGATGATCCGTTCTTGTCAAAGCTATTTATCAGCACCTTGCACGGGGTAGCTTTTGAATGGTTCTACAGTCTGCCTAACGGTTGTATTAATTCCTTTAAAGACTTGGAGTGGTTATTCCTCAACAGGTTTTATGAGAGTGGCATGCATGTTAGTATGTCCACCCTCATCGAGACCAAGCAAAGGAGCAGTGAGTCTGTTATTGCTTTCATCGAACGCTTCAGGCGACTAGAATTGAAGATGCCCTTCGGTATACCAGACTCAGAGCTTATGGATGCTTGTCGACATAACTTCCTTCCTACAGTGAAGTTCTGTCTGGGTATACATAAGTATGATACATGTCTCGCTTTCACCAGGGCTGTTGATGTTGCTGAAAATGATGTCCCTAATCTGGAATTAATGGGGTTGAAGACACCCAAATTTGAAGACAAAAGCAAGCACCCCCAAACTATTCCTGTCTGTGGGGGTAAAGGGAAAGAAGTCTTGAAGGTCGACACTTCCAAGGGAGCTTTCAATTCTTAGGCGCTCCCGACAAACCCAAAGAGATTTTCTCCTTTGACGAAGATGATGTCATTACCATTTTTCACACATTAATGAAGGGTAATAAACTGACATTGCCCCCACCACGACGTCCTACAGAGGCGAACCAACTCAATGATCCCAAGTACTGTCTTTATCATCAGTACGTGCACCATCCTACCAAGGATTGCATCGTCCTGAAGAAGAAGATACAACAGCTTATCGACAGCCAATTTATCAACCTCGAAGCTGAAGACAAGGTCATATCTTCTAACATGATCTCTCTTCAATTTGGTGACTTTGCTCCCACAGAAGTCCCAGACAGCATAGTCCCAATCCCCAAGGAAGTAATGGAAGTTGTCAACCTGCCGCCAGCTCACGACTCAACATCAACGTTGGTGCCACTCATGACAGAACATGGTGAGATCATGTGGGTCCATCCAGACCTTGTACAAGAAATGATACAGAAGGTGGTATCTTCCAAAGCAAAGAGGGGCAAGAAATACAAATCATGCCATATGGTGTCTTCTCCCAATTACAAAGTTCTATCTGGCAAGATGCGATCCGGGAAGACTTACTTACAGACTTATGACCCCGCACAAGAAGATGTAGTACCTTCTCAAGCTTCTGTTGCCCCCACAAGGTCAGAAACTGTCACGACCCGCTACCCAAATTGTTAGGCCAGGCCGAGTCATGCCCAGCCTACGTTGAGATAAAACGTAGTAAGCTGTTCTAAAGACAATAGGATAAGACTAAATGTGCTAACAGTTCTATAAGTGAAGAAGAAACATAAATGCTCCAAACACAAAAGTCGTCGTATACAGTAAAATGTCCAAGTACAAGTAGACTGAAATGTAAAACTGGATACATGTCCAGTTACAAAATGATATAGTCTAATACATGTCTACTCTCAAAAGTCTAAGTAAACAAAAGACAACTAGGCGAGGTTCCCCGCAGGAACATCCTCGTAAAGCAGAGCCGGGTCCTCGGCAGTAACTCCATAGTATGAGTCGCAGAGTAACTCCTCCTCAGTAAGGACACCCACAACGTTATCCTGTCAGGACGGGAGCAAGCACTAAATCTAGCAAACTAGCATATGAAACATGGAAATGAACATGAGAATGAACATGTGAGAAATAACTGGAAAGCATGGCATCACATAGTCTATCATGGCAAGGACACATATGTCATAGAGACAGATGTATATGTAATGTTTAAAACTGTAGCAGGTACGTGATCGGTCAATAGATGTACAATGCGCTGTGGCACATAATGAAATGTACATACGTACAAGTAGATAAGCATAGGTGTACATCCGTACAGAAAATACGGGATATTTACCTGCGGCATGGTATGCATATAAAATGCGACCAAGCTCGCTACTATAGGGGGGTCGTGATCACGTACACTACTATCAGTTTCCCCAAAAACCCATATTCTAATCATGTAAGAGATACATTAAGACTGTTCTAAGCATGGTAGTAACTGGAAGTGCAATATGTAGAGATCTAACTTGCTACCCCAAGGATCAGCATATAACATGGTGGGGTTTGCAGTTCATTTATGTGACAATATGTAAAGTTCGTAGAAAGTACTTGCCTCTAGCAAAGCAAAACAAAACAAGCTGCGATAACAGTGCTATGGATGTCCAGTAACTCGTCGCTGTAGAAGTAAAATATAATAACTTAGTTTTATACTAAGCTAAATCACTAGGACACTAATTGGTGCGACACGACTTGTGACTGGGCACCTAGCCAAAATGATGACTTGGCATAGGAGACCAATGTGGGGTGACACACTATGTTAACTAACTTTCTAGGGTCTTTATACTAGTGAGGGATGGGGTTCAATACGACTAAAACTCCAATTAACACAAAAAGCTACAAGTCGTAATTAATCAATAAATAAATCAAAAGATTATTGTGTTCTAACAATTTTCAAAGTAGACAAAAAGCCTAGTTTTTCTTAAAGTAAAGTACCAAGGTGATCCTTGTTAATCATAGAAATTTATTATAATTTTTCTGGAATTTACTATCCAGTACAAATATTTTATAAAAATCAGTTTTCCTAAGTATACAGAAAATGAGTTTTGGTTTCATATGCCAAACTAGTGGCAAAACAGTAAATTAAATACTACAAAAATTATACTAAATTAGCTAACTTAACAAAGTATCTAAAAACTATTTTTCCATAATTTCAGCAATACTTTAAGTATTTTTAGAAAATCAAAAACAGCAATGCACACAATAATTAATTTATCTGCGTATTTTGTCCATGTATATAATTTGAACCAAGGTTCAAATACAGGACCCAAGGCCATGAATCAAGTCCAATATGACTTGTACAGGTCTTGAATGTGTGAAAACACATTTGAGCCCAAATACCCATGCTAGGCTTGGACACCAAATGGTTTCAGTAATTTAAATACAATAAAAATACAATTTGGTGATAGTGCAAAATAAATATTATTATTTTATTAAGGCAAATTTATACAAAAGAATATATACATACCTATGCTAAAAGGGATGTATATAGTTATATAAGGAAAAATACTTAATTTATTGAGTATATATATATATATATACAAATATATATATATATATATATATATATATATATATATATATATATATATATATATATATATATATATATATATATATATAAGAACATACTTAATAATATAGTGTATACATAAAAAAAAAAAAAAAAAATATATATAAGAACATACTTAATAATATAGTGTATACATATATAATATATATATACATAGGAAAATGTATATATAAACACATATATATATAATTTACTAACTATAAAATATATACATATATATTTAAATACTGTTAAAATACAGTATATACATATACATATATATTAATATATATACATATATATATATATATAAATACAAAATAAAAGAAAAAGAAAAGAAAACAGAAAAGAAAAGTTCACAGAAAGGGGGCTCGAACCCTGCCCTCAGGAGAAAGGGGGGGTGTGTTTGATCACTGCGCGCTGGCCAGTGGGCCAGCGGCCCGCTGTGTTAGGAATAGGTTTTAGGTTTATTTTATTTAGGTTAGAATTAATTAACATGAAAAATAAATAATAAAACTCGACCCTGTGTCCGGACAGTTTGGGACACAGAGTCAGTGTGTCCGTGCTATGCACGACACGCACGAGCGTCCATCGACGAGTCCGAGTATGGGACGAGGGTCCCCGTGTCCTGGCGAACCATATACGTGGGTTCGAGACACGTACGACACGGTTTGAGTCATGCTACTCACGTGTCCGATTTGGGGAGGGGGTTTCGAACGAGCTGGACGGCGGTGGAGGCGTCGGTGTCGTGGCGCTTCGGTGGCGCTGGGCGCGTCTCGTCAAGGCGAACGTAGGGGTGGTGGTGGTTCGCTGTGAGGGTTTGTGTAGGGGTGGGGGTGGTGATCGTCGGAGTTAGGGTTCCGACGGGAAAGAGTGGGGAAGAAGGGGAGTTTGCGGTGGTCGTGGTGGTCGATTAGGGTTAGGGTTGAGTCTGGGGAGAGGAGGGGAGTTTAAATAGGGGTTCTAGGTCGGTCGGGGAGCTGTGTGCTGGCCGGAAATGGCGGGGGCAGTCGCCGGTCAGCCGTCGGTCGTCGGGCAGGGGGGTGGGTAGGAAATTAACACTTAGGTCCTCCTAGTTTTAGGTAATTACAGATAGGTCCTAACAGAGTCTAAATGCAAAATAGAATTTGCATAATCCATCCCGCACAGCTAATGTGCAAATAAAATTTGCACATAACAATTTGTAAATTGCAAACCGATATTTAAACAATCTAATTAATTGCAAAACTTAATTAAAACATTTTAGGAAATTGTAAAATGGTATTTTTATATATAAAATTCATTTAAAAATCATTTAAAAATTCTAGAAAAATTCCTAAAAATTCCTAATAATTATTTAAGGCTATAATTAACATTAAAAATTAATTAGCACTAATTAAAAATGAATTTGAAAATCAGGGGCTTACAAGTCTTTCCTCCTTGAAAAATTTCGTCCTCGAAATTCACAAGGATTGAAGACCCGACAATAATCTAACATAGCAAGTAATGCAACAAAAAGACTAAGGCTGCGATCGAAACTAACCTCTAAGGTATCAAGCGGGAACGGGTGGTTCCCTCGCAGCGGTTGGATCGAACAAGTAAGGGAATCTCTCCCTCATGTCCGACTCTCTCTCCCAAGTAGATTCACCTGGGGAGTGACGGCTCCAAGCTACTCGCACTAGGGGTATAACCTTGTTCCTCAGCCTCTTCTCTCTCCGGTCTAATATCTCCACTGGCTGCTCAGAAACTGTAAGGCTCGGTCCGACCTCCAACTCTGAATGATCTAGAACATGACTGGGGTCTGGAACATATCTCCTCAGCTGAGATACGTGAAAGACGTCGTGAACTCCTGCTAGGTTGGGTGGAAGTGCAATCCTGTAAGCTACCTCTCCGATCCTGCCAAGTACCTCGAACGGCCCGATGTATCAGGGGCTCAGCTTACCTCCTCGTCCGAACCGGATCGTCCCTCGAGTAGGTGATATCTTCACCAGCACCATATCACCGTCTGCGAACTCCATCGGCCTGCGACTAGCATCAGCCCAGTGTTTCTGCCTATCCTGAGCTACTCTGAGCCTATCTCTGATCATCCCGACTTTCTCTGCTGCATCCGTGATCATCTCTGGCCCAAGCATAACTCTGTCTCCGACATCATCCCAATAGAGCGGTGTCCGGCATCGTCGTCCATATAGCGCCTCGAAAGGAGACATACCAATACTGGCCTGGTAGCTGTTGTTGTATGAAAACTCTACCAAGTGTAGATGGCTCTCTCATGATCCTCCGAAGTCCAGCACGCAAGTCCTCAGCATATCCTCCAGCGTCTGTATCGTCCTCTCGGACTGCCCATCTGTCTGTGGGTGGTACGCCGTACTGAACTTGAGCCTACTGCCCAACTCCTCCTGCAAGCTCCTCCAGTTGTGGGATATGAATCTGCTGTCTCTGTCTGACACGATGCTCACCGGCACTCCGTGTAGGCGAACTATCTGCTGCATGTATAGCTCCGCCAACTTCTCGGTGGAAAGCCCCACCTTGAAGGGTATGAAGTGCGCACACTTCGTCAGCCTGTCTACGATGACCCAGATGGCATCCTTCCCTCCTTGGGAACGAGGAAGCCCTGAAACGAAGTCCATCGTAATATGTTCCCACTTCCACTCGGGAATGGGTAACGGCTGCAACAAACCAGCTGGCCTCTGGCGCTCCGCCTTGACCTGCTGGCAAACTAGGCATCTCGAGATGAAACGTGATACATCCCTCTTCATCCCGTGCCACCAAAGATGTTCCCGCAAGTCACGGTACATCTTGTTAGCACCAGGGTGAATAGAATATCTCGATCGGTGCGCCTCCTGCAAGACTGCCTCTACCAGCTCTCCCTTCGGCACGCACAATCGGCTGCCATGCCTCAGGGATCCATCCTCCGCTATAGTGAAGTCATCCAGCAATCCAGCTAATGCCTGGGATCGAAGTCTGCGAAGACTCTCATCTGTAGACTGTGCCTCCCGGATCTGCTCCATCAAACCTGACTGAATGTCAAGCGCCATCATCTGTATCACTGATCCTGGCCGAACTAGCTCGATACCGAGCTTCTCCAGATCCTCCTGCAAATGCCGATCAATCATCAGGTACCATGCCATCGGATGCCTGCTCAGCACATCCGCCACCACATTTGCCTTCCCAGGGTGATACTGTAAATCGATGTCGAAGTCCTTCATCAACTCCAACCATCGTCTTTGCCTCATGTTCAGCTCTTTCTGTATGAACACATACTTCAAGCTTTTGTGGTCAGTAAAGATTTCCATACGCTCTCCGTATAAGTAATGTTTCCATAACTTGAGTGCAAAGATCACCGCAGCTAACTCGAGGTCATGGGTAGGATAATTCCTCTCATGAGTCCGCAACTGCCTAGATGCATAAGCAATTACTTTCCCATGCTGCTGTAGAACACATCCTAGCCCCTTTCCAGAAGCATCGCTGAAAATGGTGAAACCTCCAGAACCTGAAGGTAAAGTAAGAACTGGAGCGGTCGTCAGCCTCCTCTTCAGCTCCTCAAATGCCGCCTGGCAGTCCTCTGACCAAATGTACTCTGCGTCCTTCCGCGTCATCTTCGTCATGGGTTCAGCTATCCTAGCAAAGTCCTGGACGAACTTTCTGTAATAGCCTGCTAAACCCAGAAAGCTCCTGATCTCTGAAACTGACGTCGGAGCCTTCCACGTCTCAACTGCAGCAATCTTCCTGGGATCCACCGAGATTCCATCTCCAGTGACTACATGGCCGAGAAACTCCACTCGGTCTAAAAAGAACTCGCACTTCGGCAATTTGGCAAACAATCTCTCCTGTCTCAGAATCCCCAAAACTATCCGCAAGTGCTCTGCATGCTCCTCCGGCGTCTTCGAGTATATCAGGATGTCGTCGATAAACACTACGACGAACTTATCCAGATACTGGTAAAATGTCTTATTCATCAAGTTCATAAAGATAGCTGGCGCATTTGTGAGACCAAATGGCATCACCAGAAACTCGTACAGCCCGTACTTCGTGTTGAACGCCGTCTTCTGGATGTCTGCTGGCCTAACCTTCACCTGGTGGTACCCGGATCTCAAATCTATCCTGGAAAACACCTTCGCCCCGCTCAATTGGTCGAACAAATCATCTATCCTGGGCAGAGGATATTTGTTCTTGATAGTGATGGCATTCAAGGCCCGGTAATCAATACACAACCGGACCGTACCATCCTTCTTAGGCACAAAGAGCACTGGTGCTCCCCATGGAGAAGCACTGGATCGAATGAAACCCTTTTTCAACAGGTCATTAATCTGCTCTTTCATCTCTATGGCCTCCTTGGGATTCACTCTATAGCAAGCCCGGGATACTGGTGATGAACCCGGCACTAGATCTATAGTGAACTCCACATCTCTGTCTGGCGGAAGTCCTGGAATATCCTCTGGGAATACATCCATAAACTCCCTAATGATAGGGTGTGGCGGTGCTGCGTCCCCGACTGTAGCACAACAGTTCGGCTCTAGGCTGATCTCCGACCCTGTCCTCCTGACACAGAATGGTGCTGTGCCTGGGGGACTGAACACAATACTACCCTCATGGCAATCTATAGATGCATGGGCAGAGCTAAGCCAGTCCATCCCCAATATGATATCATAACCGGGGAGCGGCATCACAAAGAATCGCCCTCTGAACTCTCTCCCGGCTATAAAAATAGAACACCTATAGATAGATCTAATAGGCACTGGTCCTCCTCCCGTCATCACTCTACTAATCTTCGCAGTAGGTGTAGCTACTAGATGATGTTTATGCATAAACTCTAATGATAGGAAGCTATGAGATGCACCAGAGTCAAACAAACATACAGCTAGAAAAGTATGCAAATAAACATGACCTGTAATGACGTCAGCTAAGTAATCCGGCTCCGAAACCTGCTCCGGCTCCGGCTCAATGGCTAGACTATAAACCCTCCCCTGAGGTCCCTTCTGCTGCTGCAGATGCTGCCCAAACCTCTGCTGCTGAGTCGGAAGCGGTCCTCTAGGTCCCTTGGATGCTGGACAGTCCCGAAGCTGATGGTTGGCAGACCCACAAATCAAGCACTGCTTCAACCTCTTCCTACAGATGGAGATGTCGTGCCCTGGTCTTCCATAGAAAGAACATATGGCTCCCTTCTGCTGCTGCTGTCGGGGTCCCGGGGCTCTAACTGGCGGGGTCTGATGATGTGGTATAGTGGGACGGTAAGTCTGCTGGGGTGGCGTCGGTGCTCTCTGCTGGAAAGCCTGACGCTTGGATGGTCCCTCATGATGTACAGGAGCCGGCCTCTTGCATGACAGAAGACGCTCCTCGATGCTCCGGGCTAACTCTAGGCTCTGGTAGTAGTCAGTCGTACCGTTCGCCACTATAAGGATGCCAATGTCTGGAACTAGGCCATGGCAAAACCTACGGGTCATCTCCTCTGGATCAGCAACCAGACTAGGAGCAAAACGGCTCAAGCGACTGAACTCTCCCGCATAGTCGTCAACAGAACGGTTCCCCTGCTGGATGTTCTGGAATCGTAGCCCCATGGCTACTCTAGCAGTGGTCGAGAAGAACTTCTTCTTGAACTGGGTCTTGAACTGGTCCCAGGTGGCTCTACCTCTCGCGAACAACGGCTCATTCCTGAACCAGACTCCGGCTAAGTCTATCAGCAGAAATCCTGCTGCCTCGACCTGAAGGTCATCCGGCATCCTAACTCCCAGAAGCTTCCTCTCTACAGAATCTAGCCAGTCATCAGCTACTACTATGCCCTCAGTCCCTGAGAACTCCTTGGGATTCAGACCCATGAAGTCCTTGACCGTCCCCTCTCTCTGCCGTAGATCTACATGTGGTGGGACCACGGGACGTCCCTCAGAACGCTCCATGCTCTGGCGGAGTAGGGTAGTCTGCTCCTGATGGGTCGTTAGGAAACCCTGGATCAGTGTGAGCAGCTGGGTCCCGTCGAGTGTGACGGAAGCCTGGATGGGTATAGTGATAGGGGGTGGTGGAAGTATCGGGGCCTGCTGGGACTGGGATGTGGAAGGTGGTATCTGGATCTGTGGATCTGTGGAGTGGAGGAATGTGGTAGGTGGAGGTGTATCAGTCAACCGGTCAGCTGACTGGACATGGAGGGCCCCATTCTCGGGGGTAACATACTGGGACGAGCGAGTAAGCACCATCTAAATTACACATAAAAAGACTTATAAGGACTTATTTAAAGCGAGTAATCATATGCAAGAAAATCTAATTATAATAGCAAACATGTGATGTATTTCCTATGTTGCAATCCTAGCATTCCTTTAAGTGTTCTAAGCGTCTTTCCTAATGTTGTCTAATTACCTTAAGTTCCTAATTGCAGGCATACTTGGTACAATAACGTAACCAAACAGTTTAGTCGGGACCTGCGTGGGCCACCACTAAAAACATGTCACGACCCGCTACCCAAATTGTTGGGCCAGGCCGAGTCATGCCCAGCCTACGTTGAGATAAAACGTAGTAAGCTGTTCTAAAGACAACAGGATAAGACTAAATGTGCTAACAGTTCTATAAGTGAAGAAGAAACATAAATGCTCCAAACACAAAAGTCGTCGTATACAGTAAAATGTCCAAGTACAAGTAGACTGAAATGTAAAACTGGATACATGTCCAGTTACAAAATGATATAGTCTAATACATGTCTACTCTCAAAAGTCTAAGTAAACAAACGTCGACGATCTTGTCTTGCGCGAGCGTAACTCTAGTCTCGCACATGTGTTACGTCAAAATTTGGGGCGATCGTTCCGCGTGAGCGCTGACATGGTGATTCATGTCGCGGGAATGATCGAACTCGAAAACCAGGACGTAGCAATTCGGATTGTCTCGACTTGTTGGTTTGATGCGAAGGCAAATTCGAGGATTTATAGGACTTATGATTAACGAATGATTGAAACTTGAGGATTGAGTAGGAACAATCCGTGCGTCAAGAATGAACTAGTATAGACTCAAACAAGAGTTACGTTCCGATGAGGATGATTATACCGCGGGAGCATTGCATGGTGATTTTATGCCCACCGTGGAAAATCGAACTCCCGTAAGATCGTGGCATGGCACATTGTTAAGTCAGACGATCTTTTGATCGATTACGTGAATTGGGATAAATGACTTAGGGAATATGAAATGTGAATTATGGTTTAGCGATGAATCGTGTCATAGCGTGCTTGACTTGAGAAGTATTAATAGGTGAATTGTATTAAACGTGTTCGAAGAGATAGACTATGCGAACTGTCTTGTTGGACGAGCGATATTGATATGTCGAAGATCTGGTTGAGTGAACTTATGATAGGATGGCTCTGCTGAATGATTCGGACCCCGTACGATAAATGTCAAGATGTGAGTAGGAAATCTGTGCTCGATGTTTAGAAATCAGAGTGATGCAAGCTTGGGTAGAAAATCGCATACTATCAACTTTGGTTTGACCTTAGGATGGTGTCAGTGTTGATATTGTTGTTTGGAAACTATGATTCCAATACTGACGGGAAGACATAGCCGAGCGGTTAGGCAGAAGTCCGAGTACGGAGCGGTAGGATTGTGGAGGCACCACTCATGAGGCTCGGTTGACATATACGTATATCAGGGATGCCCGAATATGTGCACGATTCGACTCGAGTAGTGATGGCGGATTCTCTATCACGAGGTTTGGCTGAAATACATGTATTTTGGGGATGCCTAAAATATGTGCACGATCCAACTTAGAGATACGTTGAATTCAAGTGAGACTTGAGGAACGAAAAAGTGTCGAGGATTTTGAGATCATGAATTTTGAGGAAAAGATTGTGAGTAGCACGAGCATGGCTCGGATTGAGGGAACACATAGTTGTAGTGTGTGCGAGAGTCCTTGAATGTTGAATAAAGTGATAAGTCGATAAGTAAGTACTTAGTTAGTTTCGAGGACGAAACTTTTACTGAGTGTTGTATGATGTAGTGCTCCATCCCGCTCAGTCAATCGGGAGAATCGAAACGCTAATGGCGTTCGAACTTAGCCACGCAACGGCGACTCGAAGGCCCGCTCGGTCGAGATGACTCCTCGCTTAGATGGGTGGCTTTCGGTAAACTTGCCTCAGCTTGGCCTTCACACTAATAAAATGAAAGTTTTCAAATGCACAAGTAGGCTTGATAATAGAAGAGACAAATCCACATAGCTAAGAGAATAATCCTAAGTCGGGTCGGATTGAGTTAGAATATGGAAAGGTCCAACGGTCGGCTTAGAGTTGGTGCACGGTATGCTTTAAAAATGACACTCGGTCCTTCATCCCGGGGCTTGGGAGAAGAAAAGTTGGTATTCGACACAAAACTATGAATTAGCCTAAGTCATAGGCGTCGCCCGCGTAAATGCTTGATAAAGCATGCACGCTTCCACGATGCAAGGCCTAGCATAGCCTTTGCTCATCCCACGGGTTAAGTTGTAGGCTCGATTAAGTTAGGCAAAGTAATGCTGGGCTATCGAAGTCATAGCACGCACTGTCCCTCTCTTTCTGCGGTTGTCAAGTCATTTTGTCCCACGATCTTAAGGCCCGTCATATAAAGTATGACTTGGGCGATAGCATCGCGTAGAACACGAGTTGGTTTAAGGCACGAGCCACGGTTTGTTCAGTGGAAAGTTAGCCATAGTCTATGGCACTTAAGGAACACGTTATGTCCAAGTTAAGTCGAAAGGCTACATAGTAGCCATTCCTGAGTTCAAAGAACGTTAAGTTTGAGTGATGGTTAGTCGTTGAAAGGAAATATATCGGGATAGTAGGTCAGTCATTGAGGCAACCCTGGTTTGGGCTCTACAAGAGAAGTATAAAAAATAGATAAAGCAAATGAATCAATTTAATAACAAACCCCAACGGTACCCTAAAATATATACCTTATTAACATAACACGGTCGTTGGACAACTTGTCGACAAGGGCGAACATTTTCCTCGGATCGGAAAGCCTGGACCAAGGGACCGATCCGGCCATGGAGAAAATACGGGATAATTGAGCTGGGTTTGAAGCTACCGGTAGTCGGGGACTTGCATCGGAGATCGCTACTTGCGGTGCAAGGATCCCGTTTACCAGGCTATGTCCAAAATGGCTAATTTATGCCAGAGACCTGTGGGTTATACACCTTATATAAATTGTTATCAACTAACAGGGAAGGTGAAAGTAAGTTTAATATAAGCATGACACGAGTTGTGTTAAGAAGGTATGCGTGCACGGTCTGCGATAATAGTTTAAGAGCCTAGGACTTGGCTATAGCAAGGACCCGTGCTTCGGCACTAGATGTGGCGTCAAGGGTTAGGTCCTCGATATAGAGTTGCATAAGTAAGATTGAGTTGTTTCGAGTTAAGTCAAAAAGGGTCGTAGGGCAAGTTTAGTTAAGTTATGTTGCGTTGCAGGGTATGACCTCATAAGTTGAGGCACGACCGTGTGGTTATGACCCAAGTATAGGAAGTCACTAAGTGGCAAGGCACTGCCTCAAAGTGGTAGCACGGTTACATAGGAATTGGACAATATCGTATAGTTGCGTCTCTGATTATGGGCCAAAAGGCAAGCATGACTTGACATATTAATGTTGTCGGTACGAGAAGGGTCTAGAGGCAAAGTATGAGTTGACGTTGTTGTCGCAAGCACGAGATGGTTTAGAGACACAAAATAGGCTAAGGTGTCTGTCCAAAAATTGATCCTAAGGCAAGTCTAGAAAGACAATTGAAAATAAGGGACTACATTGCATAAAGTAAAATTAACGTGTCAATTTTTTATGGGTGGGCGAGGAGCTCACTCCACCAGTACAGTTGAGTACTGACACCCACACAATTTTTATGTGCAGACACAGGTAGAAGCTCGTGGCATGGAGCTCGCTTGGATGCGTCGAGGCACGGAGTTCTTTGGCGATTCGAAGCGTACGGCCGCGTTGTGTCAAAGCTTATACGGGACATAATGTATGGACGTTGCCTATCCAAAGCATCTGCTGGCTCAAGACATGTATTGAGAGATGAGAGAGCGCAGAGTGACTTGTAATGTGAGAAGAGTGAGCTTGAGTGATTATAATATTGGCCTCGTGCCCCCTTTGTAATCTTTGTTTCAATATCAATAAAGATCCTCTTTTGAATAACTTGTGTTTTATTCTAAATTTTTGCTGGTATATTCAATGTCTCTGCATAGGACTTCTGTGCGACGACCCCGTCTCAGCCGCTGTAATCGGCCGTTATGGAACCCGCCTTGCACGAGCACAATCTAGGCTCATGCGGCATCATACCTTAGCGAGGACGATCGCTCCTGCGGGAGCGGGGCGTGACAGTGGAGGAGCTCAAAAAGTGACATTCTAGCCGGAGTGTTGGCCGACTATGCTAAAATATCAAAGTTGTAGGGCTTGATAAGCCCTATTGCCAGATTCTTTCTGAGAGGTTTGTCGAAGCGAACCTCCTTCTGTTTCTGCTTATCCGTGGTAGGAGCCTGAGATGGACCTGCCTTTGGTGCGTCAGGAGTTTGAGATGGGCCTGCTCCTGATACATCTGGGACATAGGAAGTAGTCGATGGAGATTTCTCCTGCTCTAGAGCTTGGTTCTCCTCTTATCGCTGCACTGAGCGGGTGGTCACCAAAGCATCATCGGTCGAAGCCGAGACCATGTGGCATGTTTTTCTTTTCTTCTCTTTGGTAGAAAGGGTCGTAGGTGCCATCATGTCGGAAACTAAGTCAGCATGAATCCACATGACTTCACCTTGAGGTATGTGGAACGGAATGAGCCCTTGAGCATTGTTCCGTACTGGTGGAAGGTTGACTACTACTATTGTCACCTTTAGAATAGGGACGACGTCGTCTTGCACCTCTGTAGCTGGAAAACTCCCAAACTGGAGAGTAACCGTATTAGCCGTGACGGTCTTCTCCTTATAATCCAATGATATGACGTTGGCGTTGATGAGGCACTGGATTTGCCTTTTCAACACATAGCAATCTCGTGTTGAGTGGTGGACGTACTGGTGGTAATGGCAGTACTTGGGATGGTCCACCTTTCCCACTTCATCAGGATGCCCAGGTGTTGGGATGGACAGTTTGCCACTCTTCGTAAGTATCTCGAAGAGCTCCAGCGTATCCTCGTCATTGAGGGAGTAAGTCTCCATCGGCCTCTGCGTTTCTACGAAATTGGAGTTCACGAATGCTGAACCTTTAGAGATGTTGACGGTCATGGCCTGCTTGCCTTTTCCGTCTTTAGGGTTGCTGCTGGACAAGCATCCCTCCTTGTCTTCAGGTGCAAAAAAGTGTAGCCCCAGGAGCTGTACGTCCTGGGCTTTCCTCTATACGGCGTCCGTCTTTATAATGAAAGGCGTCCAGTCCGTGTAGTTGTGCCAATATTAGATTGCGGGTAGCATATTCTTACGGCATGAGTCCATAAGCATGGGCTTAGGTATGTTGGGCGGTAATCTGAGGGCTGCCTGGCGGAAGTGCTCGATGTATGCGCAATCATGCTCCTTTTCCTTCTGGACAATTTCCATGAGGGTCGACATCGTCATGTCCATCCCTCCTTCGTAGAATCGGTCCACGAATAGAGTCTTCAGGTATTCAAATGACGAGATACAATCATCTGAAAGACTACAGAACTATTCATAGGCTAACCCCTGCAGGTCTCCTATGAATATGTTGGATAGGAGGGTGTCATCCTTTGGCAGGTGCCCAGTTACCGAGGCAATGTACCTTAAGTATTGTCGAGGAGACCTCTTTCCTTCGTAAGGTGTAAGCGTCTATAAATTATATTTGGGAGGGTAGATGACGTTATCCCACTCGGTAAGGTATGGCTGTCGGATACGCATCTTCTAGAGTGCTGCTTGCTTCTCCTTGGCATCATGACGAGCATACAGCTCCTTGATGGCCTGCTATATCTCGGCCGGTATTGCAGAACATATAGCCGATAGAGTAGACAAGGAGGGTCCTGTCTAGTGGGCAGCAGGTAGCCTGCTAGATCCGTCATTAGTTAGCAGATCAAATGCAGGTGTAGAGACAGCGGAGGCCATATTGCTCTTAAGGTCGATTATAACTGAAGACAGAGTCTTCATGGTGTCCGTCAGCATATCTAACTTTGTCTCGAGGGCTTCGATACGTCTGAAAGCTTCGTTGTTGTCTTCTTCGTTGCCATCAGCCATGAACACGGACCAAGTGTGAGGATGAGTCGAGGGAGTTGTGGATCCTTTGCTTTCTGGCCCAGACGCCTGAGCCTCGCCATCTTGAGATACGCCGTAAAATTATAATCTTCCTCAGACTCAGCATGGTTGCTATACCTAGTCTGGTGACTGGCTGTGCCGATGGAGGCATCCGTTTGTATTGCTCCTCCTCAGATCGGAACTTAGGGTTGTCGTGCATGGTAGGAGGCTGGCTACCCCTAGTATTTGGCATGACACCCAATACAAATCTGGAACGGGTGCCTTAGAACACACCTGCATCGGGTACCTTAGCTTTGCTGCTCTCTGGCCTCCTCTTTGGTTTAGCGATCGACACGAAAGGATTCTGAGAGCACTTCTTAAAGGCTCTGAAACCCTACGTCGCATAGCACGTGACGATGCGGGGTTCGTCTTCTCTATGGCTCACCGACCCCTATTAATCCTCTGGCGTCGAGTCGACGTGGAGTGAAGTCTATGGAAAACAGAATGCCAGCTTGATGATGGCACGACCGTCTGCTGGCAGCAGTAGTTGATGGTAATCTGGGTACAAGGGTGCCTTGATTTAGGCACGTCCTGTGCTAGAAATTCTTCTTCCGCTTGGAAGAGGGTCAGATCTTCCACCATGGCACCCCTATTATACGTGGAGGGAAGCTGCACGCAAGTACGGTCAGAGTGGGTCTGGTGGGAAAGCCTCATGTTGCTTCTGTGGGAACGTTGCTCGCGTGGCTCCCTCTCCGTAGGACGTACCCCCCGACTTGGCTCTCGGAGCCGTGGATCTTTCGCTCTCAACGCAGGCCTCTGGTCTACCATAGGTATCATGCACTTATTGCACGATGCACGAACCACCTGGGATCTCTTCCTACTACCCCCAGCGGGTGCGTAGTATTCAGAGTCCGCTGAAGGCTCACCTGAAGAGAAAGCGATTCTGTCGAAGACAGATCTTCTTACCGGCAATGCTTCCGTCGTGAGGGGTTGGACCGGTGTGCGCTTTCTTTGGTATCGTACCTTCGTCAGATCAACCATAGAACTACCGTCTTCCTCGCTATGCTTTCTCAGGACGGGAATAAGACGAGGGGATAAGGCTATAGCAGCCAGAATCTTCTACGTGGCTTCGGCGTTGAGGGGGTCCTGAGACGCAGTTCCTACCATCGTACGCTAGCTGTAGCCAGCTTAGGCCCCCAGACATGTCGAATCTTCTTCGATTATACGAACCGCTTTGAAGTCTTCAATTTTTTATCAGAGAGGAGATCTTCAAAAGTTTGCTGGTCGAAGCGTACGACCAGTATATCATGGGAAGATCCCAGCAAGTTGTCATTAGATTGCGTCACCATCTTCTTGTTGGAGGAGAAGGTGTTCCACAGCAAAGTTGTCATTTTGTTCGACATAACAAAAGGTTGAACGAACTTTTTGCTTTATTGAACGTATAAGGTATCTGTGTACAAAGAAGGAAGTCCTAAACTGGTTATTCTTAGTACAGGGAGAAGAGGTTTCTGGAAAAGTATGACGATGGAGATCGAACACTGCAGCGTCTCCTTTACTCTATTGACGATCTGACGACGAATCAACCTTGCTCTGGCTATCTGGCACCTTTGATAGAACTCTGTGGTCGCTGATCAAGAGGCTGTCTGGAGGAGAAGATCCATTGGAGGGGGTTGTTCTTCTGTTGGATGGTTGGTAGATTGTTCCTTCTTAGATGAAGGTTGTCGCCCTTTAGTTGAAGGAGAACTCCTTCTATTTATAGATAACCTAGCACATATGCGATGTACATTAGAGTTCCTGAAATATGAAAGAATCTGTCGTTATTGTACGGTCCCGACTTCTGTGGCGCTGACACATGGCGGACATCAAGATTATCCTCAATCGAGATCTCTTGTGGTTATCAACATAACCGAAGGAGGTGACACGTGGTGTATGCCGATTTGCTTGCTTGGATACAATAAAGTAAATATTAGGATTTTATCTGAGATTTGGAGTCTAATTGATCCTCGTTAAGATTTAAATCAATGTGATATATTATCAATCAGGATTTAATCCTAATCATTTCTGCAAGAGACGGTTTAAACAAACCAATTGGGTGGACCCATGCTTCATGTGCCTTTGGTGAGGACTAACTACTATTGTACTTCTGGAGTGGCGAGTAGACCGTGCTTCTGGAGACGACGGAGCCTCTATGTTTTCAGGCGACGAGTTGACTTGGCTTTGAATGACGATGAGATTTCTGTGCATTTAGAGCAACGATGAAGCTGTGTTTAGGAGTAACTGAGTCACTGTGCTGTAGGCGACGAGTAGGCTTGTGCTTCAGGTTGGCGAGGTTACTGTGTTTTTGGAGAGACAGGATGATTTGCATTAGTTGAAGTGGGAGTTCCCAAGTCTCTTTTAGAGAATTGACTTAAGCTTCTGGATAGGAGCAAATGACTGCGCCGTGGGAATAGAGATGGTGTGAACATATCACCATCCTCCGCCTCATGTGGACGCATGTAAATAGCTATGCGTCTGAACTTTGAAGGCGTTGGCTTTGGAGGAAAGGGTATAACACCCTTGTGTGTCTGGGGTTGGCGTAGGCAGGTAGTTGTGCCTCTGGAGTGAAGACTGTCACTCCCATTTCCCGTTATACATATTTTTAGCATATGTATACGGATTTCTGACATTTATCAGGTGGACCGTAGCTAGACTTATCTTGCTTAGCCTAGTCTTGGTTTAATCTTGACTTGGTTTATTTGATTTGGTTCAATTTGACTTGGTTTGGCTTGGCTTAGCTTGGTTTGGTTTGAGATGGAGAGGGTTGATATATAACCCAACTCCTTCTCTCTCTCTCTCCTCATTCACTTCTTCATTTACTTCTTCATCTTCTTTATTTACCCCTCCCACCTACCAAGTCCTAGGAAAGTGCAACTTGCTTCATGATGGACCTCAAGTTTTATTGTTCCATTCTCTTCTTTACTTGATTCTAAGCCTCTTTAGAACTTAGAGTTTTTAGTTTTCGTGGATAGATTCTTGCAGATCTAGAGTTAAAGTTTTTTCTTTTTTTTGGTTTTGATCTCTAAAGACTTGGTATTTCTAAAAACTAATGATTCTATGTTGTAGAGAATTCAATTTCATGTAGTTTTGGCTTGTGTTTCGCTTGATTTCGACTTCGGATGAGGAAGTTATGGCCATGGCAAGTTTACGAAACTTTCATAGCTGAACTTGCTGTAGGGGACGATGAACTCCATGTGCCCGGGAGGCCTTGGACCGAGAGGCCATGCGCCGTGAAGTCCTGGAAACGCATTCTTTGACTCCAAGTGTGTCATGCGCGTAGTCTTCCTACGCGCATGTACTGAAGACGCAGCGTGAGTTTCTGATGCGCGGATGTGCTGACGTGCGGATGCAAAGGAATTCTGATGCGCAGATGCGCAGGAATTCTGATGCACCGATGTACTGATGCGCTGATGCGCAGAAATTCTGATGTGCAGGAATTCTGATGCACGGATGCGCATGAATTTTCATGCGCCGGAATTGCATTATTTTGCTGTTTTGCCCGTTTAAGCTATTTTGTGGCTAGAATCTCAAAAAACTCAGCACATAAAAGTTGTAGATCTTTGTCTCGGCTTCAAGAATCTTGTTGTCTTACTTTAATCAGGGTTCATATGTGACTTATGGTTTCATTTCCATATGGGTGTTCTCGATCTTTTTTGCATGTTTTATATACTTGACCTAAATTGCGGTGACCCGAATTGACACTTGATAGTCTTGAGCTAGTAACTTGAATCTGGCACAAACATGATAACATGAACATGACATGATAACCCTTGATAGTGATCCATCGTGGTGCACTCTTGACAAGCAACTTGACATGATAATTCTTGGTAGTGGTCCGTCGTGACGCACTCTTGACATAATAAGTAACCTGACATGACATGACAATCTTGAACGCTGTTGCGACAGCTACCTAGACTTGCTAAGTAACTCTTGTCTTGACAACATGGTTGATTCTCTTGGTTATGCTTGTACAAGCTACATGTCTCGTCTTGTATCATGCCTAGGATATAGATTCCTGATTACCACGGTCAGGGATTCATACTGAATCTGACTATGGTAATAACTAGATTGATCAAGTAGTTCATAAAGAGATTTTCCAGCTACAAGCAGTCCCATTATCTGGGCGCTTTAATTGGACTTGTAGCCTGCCATCGAGTAGGGCACATTTCTAGCACACAGTCATGTGTTGCACCTCCAAGTCACCTAATCCAACTCTATCAACTTGCAACTGGATAACCTGAATTAAGTATGTAGGGCTTGTGACTGTTGGAACATCTCGATGCATCTTATTAGTAACTAGGCTTGTGATAACCCTAGTTAGTTAAAGTATCAAGCCATACTCCTTGTTTGGCCATGATTGATGAATGAAGACCCGTCTAGTCGTGTCTAGGCAAGGCCAGTACATGTTTACTTTAGCACGTTACTGTTTATGCTTACTCATCGATAATTGGTTAGAGACTAAGTTCTGTTCAGGTGAAGGGTTACAACCCCGGTCCTTGTTTGTTTATGGGTTGTAACCTGGTTACCGGAATGGTCATTTAGTTATCTTATCATTTATCGTCTTCTCTAACTCATGTCTTTCGTTATCATTGATGTATTTATATGCTAATATGCTGGTTTTAGTTCTTAAGTAAAGCCTCCCTTGTGGCACTTGCTCTTTTTAGGGTCTGACCTAGCTGGTTTTGTATGGCCAGATTTCGGAGTAGCTCCCGAGGATCTCCCAGCCTTCCAACTAGATGGTGAACACTAGACGCAACCCTGGCAATGAGTGGATTTTATTTTGCTCTCCCACTCTATTGTAAATTATTTTTTTGAGGTATTTAGCCATCGAGCAAGTGTTAGCTCGTGTTGAATTTACATTTCTGTCTGCCTAAGGGCTGTAACATGATTGACAAATCCTAGGGTTGATCATATATTGACTTAAACTCTTGCTAGTCTTCGTATTTTGTATGACTAGCTTCATGATCATCTGAATAAGTAATGTTTGGGATGCCTTACCTTGTATGTCTGATGATCTACCATCTTGTTATATTACTTGCTTGCTTGAGATTGAGATACTAGGCTTGTACTTGACCATAAAAGACTGTTAGCTTGTAGATAAACCCTCATGCATCTTGACAGCCGTGACCGTATTGCGAGGTGGGATTCACTTCAATGTACGTAGCCGGCCGTGTCTGTCCCCTGCTCTCCAGTATTCTGGTTCTGGGGCAAGACACGGTTTAAGTGATGGCCCATGCAATGTCTTGTAAATCAAGATGTGTGAGGGTTTCACTGAATAGATGTCTCAATCAGTACTCGCCCTTGATCTCTACTCGTGTCTTCTAATCTTCTTAAAATCTTGACCTGATCACATGCTTGTATCCTCGATCTATCTTGGTCCTTTCTTATTGTTCTTCATGTCAATTCTTCAGTGGCATTGCTCCTGGTCCTACCGATCAGCAAGGTGGAGCACCTCCAGTGAACCAGTAACAACCTAGAGACCAAGCCCAGTACTCTAGAGCGACCTCCTGAGTTATGCATTTCGGGGACCCAGAGCCCCCGGTTCAGCCGGTCCAACCTGTACAGCCTGTAGCTCCCCTTCTCGAAAAATTTTTTGAAATAATTTTTTTATTATTATTTATTTAATTTAAATGGTGATTTTATATTTGTTTTTATAAATAAGTAATTAGTAAATTATTACAATAGATGACCTTAGCCATGGTTAAGATTTGGAGTACAAGGTGACCAAGAATTATGGTACGGATAGCGTAGTTGCGTGCTTTGACTAATGGGTTAGCCATAGTAGGGAAGACCCAGCCATAAGTGTGTCCTATCTAGGAAAACCAGGCCAAGTTGAGACATGACCACTATAAAAAATTTAATTGATTATTATTAAGGTTATTAATTATTAGGGAACCCGGTTGTACCAAACCAGCCTGAACTGGACCCGAACCAAGCCCCAGCCTATGTAGGCATGTATTGAGACCAAGGACGTCCATGCAGACGTACTTTATGTATATGCAATTATTTTTGTATCTATTTTACAAATGGGCAAAGACTTTGTAAATATTTATTGTATGTACATTATAAGTATCGTTAATATTAATTAGCATTTTATAGTATTTATACGATTCTCTGGGACCAAATAAAGTGTGTGTATATTTAAATAATATATATCTATTATTGTTTTATTTTAGTTGCTACTAGGACCATTAATATTAATAATATTATTGTTACTGAATATAATCATTTATTATTTATTAGTTACTTTTATGTCATTTATAATGGATATATATGTATAAATTTACATATTTCTATAAATAGGCCCTATATTAAGAATAGATAATAGTAAGATTTTATTTAGATTTTTATGGAGAGTATTATATATATTATATATTGTGTGAACATATAGATAGATATTGGTATATATACATGACTATATATATGGATGTATATATATATAGATATATGTATATATATATATATATATATATATATATATATATATATATATATATATATATATATATATATATATAAAAAGGAAAAGGGATAAGAACAAAGAAGAGATCAAATCAGCCCAACCTTAGAAGCCCACAGCCTAACCAATCTGCTTCCTTAGACCGAGCCCCCCATATCAGTCGATATATATATATATATATATATATATATATATATATATATATATATACAGAGAACACGAGAGAGAGAGAGAGAGAGGGAGGAAATTCTCTCGACAAAAGCAAACCCTAACACCAAGCAACCCCGACACCCCGGCGCCGTGCACGGCCAGAGCGCTGCTAGAACCGTCCGTGCGTGCGGCCATGCCGCACACAACAGCAGCAGCACTGCAGCATCCAACCCTACTTCGCAACACGATTTCTCAACGATCGTTCGATCGTTTAATGTCCCATAAACTCTGGTATGCACCTAACCTAACTCCCTTCGCTTCGATTCAATTAACTCGATTTACTTTGCACGACATGCGTCACAAACCGAGCCCAAAGATCGACCAAAACCTGTTTGCAAATAGCAGAACAGAGCAGTCCCGACCCTAAGTTGGAAGGCAAATTCCTGCCAATTCTTTGACCTATTCAAAAATCTAGTTGAACAACTTTTCAGACAACATAAACAGGATTACAACACCTTTTATAGACTCTGATTTCGTAAAGTATGTAGAAAGTTATTCGTTTCCCAAAATCAGGAAATATTTACGAAAACTGTCTTCGAAAACTAGAAAATCTTCCGATACGACATGCGTCCCGCCAATCCGGACGACGTGGTCACGAATTGAAAGTATCAAAAGGTACGTAATGGCTTCGCGGACGTGTGGGCTTTGACGGAATTCAAATTGATTGCGTGTGTGCGACAAATTTGATATGTATCCGTCAAAATTCACCGTATCGACCACTTTACAAAAACTGCAATTACTTTGTGCATGTTCGTCAAACCGAGACGAAACTTACGCCAATAGGACCGTATCATTTTTCTGGTCCTATATGCCAAGTTTGGTCTGATTCTGAGACAGTTGACCGGATCGTCATTTTGCGGGCCCTACGATTCGATTCAACGAGCGATTTTGTGTCCGGCCCACCAGAATCCAAAATTGGACATACTATTGGGTTTGTATCATCAAAACGAATCTGTAGACGTGTAGTTTGATGACTTTAGAGACCATTGACTCTGGCACGGTTTTTGGTGCAAAGCGGGTCCAATGACGGACACCGTTTTGGCCCGAAATGACCGTTTTGCCCCTGTGTCCAAAATTGGACTTAAGGACAAGCAAACCTAGATAATTTGACTATTCTAAGAAGGTTGGCAATGTCTGTTTCAGCTTTCGGAGACAGTTATGATGATTTGGATTTTTATGGCTTCTCAGTTGATGACATTTTGTGGATCTACGTACAACCACCAGGCAAGATACCTTGTCTCCCTCTACAGTTTATTTTCATGCTTATAGTTTTTCCTGTTTTCATATGCTATCATCTTATTCTCTAGTTAACGTGAGTCTATCTATATGTTTCCTACGTTCCATATTTTACTAGATTATCGTCTTGATTGTATATCAACTTCGTGATTAGATAGTGTAGTTACACCAGGCTGGTTCTCTTTATAGTTCATGCTAGAGTTGTCCTTACCCGTGTCTTGACTTGAGTTGTACCTTGTCTTACTTGTGCCTCAACTGAGTCATGTCTTGGAACAAGTATGTGTAACTGAACTACTATTCCTGATTTATCTTCTTAACCCGTGAGTCCATACTCGGGACGAGGGTATTTGTTTTGATTGATTGCACCTACGAGTCCACATTCGGGGCGAGGGTGATAGTCTTGAACTAACCTACGAGTTCACGCTCGGGGCGAGGTTTAGTGACTCGTTTGCACCTGCGAGTCCACACTCGGGGCGAGGGTGCCTTGTCTTGAACTAACCTGCGAGTCCACACTCGGGGCGAGGGTTAGTGATTAGTTCAAACCTGCGAGTTCACTCGGGGCGAAGGTTTGGTATTCCATTGATCTCTTGTTTACCTGTTCTTCCAGCAGTTCATTTATGCATAGTTGATCACGTATCCGTGTTCATAGTTACCTGTCAGTAGCCACATGTCAGTCTCATGTCTAGTTTCCTATTTATATCCTGTTTATATTCTTATGCATGATTAAACTACTAGATAGGCATGTTTTTATGTATCTTGCTATGTCCCATGAGGACCTGATGACCTCTTCATGTTAGTTATTACGTGTAGTAGTTAGCAGTTCTTGATGGCGGATGATTATGATGCTTGTGGGTTTCAGACGATTACGATATTGCTTGCGAGATTTAGGTATTGATACCATGTTTATTATCCAGCTCATGCTTTCCTTTCATTGTCATGAGATATCCTATTTATTGATTCAGTTTGTAGACTCTTGTTATATTCTTTGGAGTCTTATCGGATATTATGCTAGTGGGCTGCAGACCATGACCAATACTTGTTCATTTATGTTTCATATTCTTATGGTGGATTGAGATATAGATTTACCTTGCCGTGATTAGGCACGTGATATCATAGTCTAGACAGCATTTACGTATTCGAGATGGACTGGAGTCCACTCGATATGTAGCTGGCTTGCTCACGAGCTCGCGTCCAAAAAGCGGGTACGGATCGTGACAGAGCCTGACAATGGAACCCTGGTGGGACTCATTAGAGAATTGCTTACGTCACAAGATCGTCGGGGTGATGCCCTATACCAGACAATACAAGATGCCATGGGAAGAGTTGGTTATCAAGGGAACAACGCGGCTAACAGCTTCAAGCGTCTGAACCCTTCCTTCTTTGACGGCAGTGAAGATGCTATTGCTGCTGATGCGTGGCTTCAGGAGATAGAAGTTATCCTGGAGGAAGCTAGGATTCCTGAGGAAGAGAAGGTGGTCGTTGTACACCTGCAGTTATTGGACTTAGCCCGCAGCTGGTGGGCGATGATAGCAGTTAGATTACCAATGCCTATTTTGTAGGCAGTATTCAGCAATAAGTTCCAGATGAAGTACTTCGACGCAGTAGCTCGGTATGATCTGCAGACGAGATTCACTAATCTTAAGCAGATGGGAAGGACGATCGATGGATATGCGGCCGAGTTTTCTAGACTTAGTCGGTTTTCTCCCACCTTGGTGGCAACCGAATTGAACCGAGCCCGGTAATTCCAGCAGGGACTCCACATAGAGATCATTATATCAGTGGAGTAGTTTGAGCACCAAACGTTTGATACCGTCTTGCGAGCAGCGAAGAGGCATGAGTATACTTCATAGAGGATTGTAGATAGAAGCGAAGGGCGAAAGAGGTCTCATGGGCAGATGTCCCAGTCATCAGCACCAGTCCCGGCAACAAGGGCTTTGACTATTGGAGCTCCTAGGAGGGCGACCACATTTTTGCCAGTTCGGCACTCGACACCAACGTATCCTCAGCAGCAAAAGAAGAAGCAGTCTTCCACAATAGGTTGCTCTCATTGTGGGAAGCCAGGACATGTAGTATCAGAATATCGCAGAGCACAGGGATTGTGCTTAGCTTGTAGGGCACCGGATCACAAGATAGGGTCCTGTCCGAATAGAGCTAGTTCATCATCATAAAACCTAAGCAGTCCATCGGTTAGGGGTCCAGTACCAGTACAGCAGCAGTACCAACCTCCGAGGCCATTGTTGCCTCAGGCTCAACAGTATGCCCAAGCTCAGATTCAGAACCGGTAGAGAGGTTTTCAGCAGAGGGGCCAGCACCAAGAGGACAAGGACAGGCTATGGCTCTGACCGTGGCAGAAGAATTGGCATCAGGTGAGGTGGTGGCAGGTACTATTCTCGTCAACTCTTTTTCAGCATCAGTATTATTTGATTTGGGTGCATCGTTTCCTTTATGTCTACACGATTCGCAACACGAATAGGACTGGAGCCCGAGTCATTATCAGTAAGGCTCAATATACTTACTGGTAACAGTCTTGTGGGGGTAGATAGAGTATATTCCTCGTATCGAATCATAGTTAGCGGTAGAGAGTTTCCTGCTATATTGATAGAATTTCTGCTGGCGGACTATGATGTGGTCCTAGGAATAGATTGTTGAAGGATCAATACGCAAGAATATATTGCGATATTGGCAGGATTATTTTTGGTATTCCAGGCGAACCAAAGTTTTCTTTTTCCAGAGGCGAAGTAGAACCTTCTCCACCAGTATTGCGGATGGCAGTAGCAGTAGCAATTCAGTTTCCCAGAGTAGTAGAAGAGTTTCCTGATGTATTTTTCGAAGAGCTTCCAGGCATGCCTCCCGAGAGAGAGATAGAGTTCACCATTAATTTGCTTCCAAGGACGGCACCAGTGTCAGAGGGAGTCTACAGGATGGCACCTTCAGAATTGGAGATCTTGTACAAGATGATTGAAGAACTCATAACCAAGGGATTCATTCGTGCTAGTGGATCGCCTTAGGGAGCCCCGATACTTTTTATGAAAAAGAAGGATGGTACATCAAGATTATGTGTTGATTATAGTACCTTGAACTTTATAACAATCAAGAATAGATATCCTCTACCAAGGATAGATGATTTATTTGATCAACTCAGAGGAGCGGAAGTATTTTCGAAGTTTGACTTGCGGTCAGGGTACCATCAGATCAGAGTCAGAGAGCAAGACATCCCGAAGACAGCATTCAGATCTAGATATAGACATTAGGAGTTCCTTGTTATGTCATTTGGAGTGACCAATGCACCAGCAGTATTCATGGACCTCATGAATCGTATCTTCATGCCCTATTTGGACCAGTTCGTGATAGTGTTTATAGATGACATCTTAGTCTATAGCAAGAATGAGGCAGAGCATGAGCAGCTTTTTCGTGTAGTTCTTCAGATTCTCAGAGAGCACCAGTTGTACGCGAAGTTCGGTAAGTGCAAATTTTGGCTGGATCGCATTTCGTACTTAGGTCACATCATCACCAGAGGTGGATTGGAAGTTGACCCCCAGTAAGATAGTGTCTATAGAGACATAGCCAGTACCCAGTACCATCGTAGAAGTTCAGAGTTTCCTAAGATTGGTCGGCTATTACCGGCAATTTGTATCAGACTTTGCTCGGATTTCAGCGCCTATGACGTAGTTGACCCGCAAGGATATGTAGTTTGCTTGGACAGTAGAGTGTCAGAGTTCAATTGAGAAGTTGAAGCAAGGATTGATGACGGCACCCATTCTCACGCTTGCAGATGGGACTAGAGGATTTTCAGTTTATTGTGATGCTTCTGGCAGAGGATTGGGATGTGTCTTGATGCAGCATGGTAAGGTAGTAGCTTATGCATCACGTCATGTCACGACCCGCACCCTGTTTAGGGGCACGAGCACGTGGGTACGTCCAGCCTACGCTGCAGTATCGGCGGTAGAACGTTGTAAAGGTCATCTAGAATATATAGAATCTAAGACACAATAATATAACATGTCATCTCCGCACGGAGGAATATATCCACAGCTCAATCACATAATTCTAAGGAAGATAAACACGATGATAAAGATAAAGATGAGATAAATAGTCTGAAATAGTGTCGAGCCATAATCACAAGTTCAGAGACCAAGACACAAAACAATATCCTAAAATAAAAACTACAAGTCTTAAAGTATCAAACTGGAATGTAATCAAGATAAAATCTAGGTGAACTAGGTCACTACTGGCGGTGCGTCCTCTACGAACACCGGGTCCACAGGCTG